>APFE031309671.1:32556-63728 GCA_000404065.3 Pinus taeda
GCCCCCCCCCGCGTGGAGGGGTGTACAAAACTTCCTGGGGTATACATCTGGCTGAAACAAAGACCTTTGAACAATCATGCTCCACACACAACAGTTTCTTTCATCCTTGTTGGGGAGTGATACTCCCTGATTTGCAGACTACGTGGTAGAGTGTTCCACCTCCTCATACAAGCATTAATACAGTATTCCCCATGTAATCTTTCCGTATCCTCAAAATTTGTAATGGCCTAAGCTTAATCATTGATATACTTAGGGGCACTTTGAGGATTATTTGCAAGCATCCGGTGCGTGCTGATGAGAGCCATGGGGTCTGATGGCTCAGCTTTGATCATTAAGGGTTCATTTTTCTCTTTTGCCATCAACTTTTTTATTTTTGTTGCCCTTTTCTCTTCATGATTCATCCATGAGGCCATGGCCATTAGGTGCAGGTCCCCTAGCCTAGCATTGGGGTCCCACACATTCATGTCTGTGAGGGCCATGTTATGCAAATACAACTCTGTTATTTTTGTCTTGTCTTCTGAAGAGATTTGGTCACATAGGTCCATGAACTGTTTGTAATCCTGAAAAGGCATTGTGCCTCTCTGTGGCAAAGTCTTGATCTGAAACTGTAGCCATTGGTTTTTGAGGTATACTCCATATGATTTTGCTGGTGTTCTGCAGTCCAGTGCCTCCATAGACCAGCTAGCCATGCATGCCAGTTGTATCTCCTTTTCTTGCAGTTGTTTTCTTAGCAACTCATTTTCTGTTTCGAAGTGTGTTCTTGTGATTGCCTCTCTATGTCTTACAATACTTAACTCCCTACCCATTTCTGTAAGCTTGTTCTCCATGTGGCCAATATCCTCTACCCCCTTGGATTTGGCAATTTGCATACATCTATGGCTCCTTATCCTTTATTTCTCTAACTCAGAAAAGTGGGACTACAAATTTTTGTGGAATGATTTCCCCACTTAAGAAGATTATAGTAAGAGCCCAAACTAGGCTGGGGGTCAGGTTCTTGTGCCTCTGCTATTTCCTGCTTCCTCTTTGGCTATTCTTCTACCCTTTTCTCAAGTTTTTCGGTCTCCTATAGCTTATTTACGGTCTCCTATAGAACAGTATGTGCCTCTTGTAGAGTTTTTTTTGAGTCATGTAGTTGCACTCTTTCCTTCCAGGTGGAAGCTCTGGGACTTCCTCTTTCATATGGGATGGGGGTTTTAGAGGGAGATTCTTCCCCTTTGACAGTGGGTGAATCTTAAATTATAATAGGCACTATTGAAGATGGTCGTAGTTTTCCTATTTTTATCCTTGTGATTTTCCGAGCCTTGAAATACATTAATGTTTGCCTCTTCCTCTTTTGTTTTAGTTTCATTGGGGTGCTAAGAGCAGTGAGGGCGACTTCTGCCTCTCTTTCTAGGGTCTCAAGAGACACTTCTGTCTTTTTGGCCCCTTTTTCCTCTCCTTTTGTCTTCTCTGTCTCTGCTGGTTTTGTTTCCTCTTGCTTTGTTTTGGTTTCTTCCTCCTCTGGTTTAGTTTCTCCTTCTCTGTTTTGGTGTCTTCCTCCTCCGTTTGTTCCTCAGTTTCCTCCCCTTTTTCCCCTTGCTGCTCTTCCCCCTCACTATTAGAAGGACTGTTGTCATATGTGAGGACCTTTATATCATCTTCTTCTGTCATGTTTCTAAATATTTCCCATGCTATGGGGATTGTGAAGGTATGGAGAGCTTCTTCCACTAATAGTTTAATCAACCCATGGCGAGCCAACTAATCTGGGCCTCCTGCCTTCAACTTAATGTTGGAATCTATGAGGGACGGCAGGAGAAAATAGGGGATGCTGAGTTTCTAGGGTGTCGGAGTGTCCATGCCATATATCAGCTCATGGAGGAGTCTGAAATGGTAGCCATAAAATATTCTATACCTTCCTTCACAGAAAATATATTTGATAATCTGGTAACTGATCTCATCCCAAGGGCAAGGTATACTTGTCCTCCTAATGGCATTTTTGTCTTCTACAAGATGTTCATTGTTTTGGAAGAAGGTTTTCTTAGCAATCTGTCCAATTGGATTCTCATCTTTGCTCCAAGGTAATCCAAGAGGAAGGGTGGTAACCCTACTGATAAATTATGGGGTGATTTCCATGGAGAGACCCCTCAAAGTAACAGTGGCATGGGTCCTTGAGTGAAGGACTAAAGAAAGGGAAAACTCCTAAGCCACTTCTTCATCAAACCCTCAGAATTTTTCAAAGAATGCCATCTAATTTGCTCTGCTAAAAATGGCTACTACTTTGGGATGTTCATGGATCCTAGCTAAATTTTTGGGCTCCTTCCTCATGAAACTCCTTGTCATTTTTCTTATACCCCCTTTCAACACCCAAAATAGAGATGGAGACAAGAATTTTGAAGGAAACAGGAAAACAGAGAAAAACTGTGGTTTTTTAAGAAAACAAGCGGAATTTTTTATGGAATTCCTCTTCTTCTACAGGCTCAATTCCTCCTTAAAACTGTATCATTCCTTGCAAATATTAATAATCAAGGTATGTGCAAAACCTACCTCCTCAAGCCATAAATCGAGCAAAAATCCCATGTTTTCTCCTTAAAAACTGCTTACTGCCCCTCCTGTAGAACTGGATGTAGGTGCTCCTGTAGAATGTCGATAGTAGGAGGATGGATTAAAATGATAGAGAACGATGGTTTTGAGCGTATGGAGGTGGTATAGAGCTTGCTACAGCTAAGTGGACAAGGATGAAATGGAAGAAAAGGTGTGGAAGGAATTTCGAGGAGGAGCACTTATATCTTCTTTGAGATATCTGGCAAAAATGTACATTGCCAGATTTGGACTGCCCCACTGCCATGTCATCATGGATCTTTCCCACATTCACTTCCTATCATTGCATCAGAGTTCATATACCCTCCACTACATGTCCTTTGGAATTTTCTGTGAGTTGACTAGGCACAGGTGTGGTGGCATCTCCGGATGAGTGCAGTCAACTTGATGAGGGTGGCCAGTTAACTAGCCACCTTTTCTCGTTCAACCATAACCATCTCATTCGTCTATGCATATTTTTGAATTACATAAATTCAACAGAGGAGAGGGTTAGTCACTTACCTGCGAGTTGAATGTACGTGCTGTGAGGCATTTTAGTTCCTTTGTTGCTGCATGCTTGTATTTCAATTGTTGCATGCCTGTATCTCCTTGTTGTATGCTTTTTGCTCCCTAATGTGTGGCTTGTGTGCTTTGTGCAGGTATTCTCTAGCTGGATCTCACTTCAAGTGTCCTCTTCAATCCCTTGGTTGCACTTCTTTTGCTGCTGTGGTTTGATTTTAAGGGGATCAACTGCTACAGGAAATCCTACAGGAGCTCATATACTGCTTCTCCCTTTAAAAATTTTAGCTAATTTTTGTGCTGGGAGCTATGAGGATGATAGTTGAGATGCTGATGGAGGTGGAGAGGTATTTGGTAAGCTGCATGTGAGATTTGGAGGTGTTGTTCCTTTTATTTTTTGTTTTTTCTAAAAAATTGGTTTCTGTGTTTTTTGATAGGAAGGAAAGAAATCAATGATGATGAGGTGGTGCAGGTGTGGGATGGATGGCCAGGAGGGTGTATAGTTGTAGGAAGGCCTACATGCTCTTCATGAAAATTCCCAACCCCTCGAACTATTTTTAAAATCCATTTCTGGCTCTCTGTGATTTCTATAGGAGCCTCATGTAGAACACACAGGGCCTCCTATAAGATATGCAGTCTTCGGAAAAAACACAGTGAGGTAGAAAAAAGGTTAGAAATGATGGAGAAGAGTGTGGAGGAGGTGAAATAGGCTTTGTGGCATCTTCTCTTGCTTCCTGTGGCCCACCTGTAACCTGCAATGCACATTAAAAGTCAATTTACTCTTCCTTCTTTTCTTTGTTTTTTCTCTTTTTTTTTTCTTTTTTTTTTGAAAGACAACTAGGGCGCCTCAAGGAGGTTTTCACCCTAATTGCCTGCCCTGGGTGCCTCCAAGGGAGGTTTTCACCTAGGGAACTTATTCTCCCTCTTTTTTTGTTTTTGTCTTCACTAGTCCACCTCAGAAGAGGTTTTGAACCCAATGATGGGACTCAAGCGCCTCATGGAGGATTTCACTTAAGTCCTTATTTTTTCTTTTTCCTTTTTGCTTCTTTAGTGAGTGGGTGGAGTGAAGGCTAAGCCCTGCTCCACTACCAAAATTGTCTTATTCAGATCTTCAATGAACTCTCGCTTGGAGAGGGGCTTCTTGTAAAATTCAACCTATGTCCATTGACAAGCATGGGGATGGCTTCCTCATCAATGGTTCTGATCAGAATTGAACCATTTTCATTGCATTTTTCCACAGTGTAGGGTCCTAGCCATCTTGTCTTCAGCTTGCCTTTGAAGTCTTTAAACCTTGAGATTCATAGAGCAACGCCTAATCTCCCTCTTGGAATTGCTTCTCCTTGATATTTTGGTCATGCCATATCTTCCTCTGAAGCTGAACTACCTCTGTGTGGAGAAGGGCTTGCAATCTTTGTTCATCCAATCCATTGAGCTAAAGTAGTCTTTCCCTCTATGCGTGGTTGAGGTATAGATCTAGCTGAGCTACCATTCTTAGTGTATTGTATTCAAATTCTATTTACAACAAAGCCTTCTTCCCATAGACTTGTTGATAGGGAGTGAACATTGTGGTGGTCTTCCATGTTGTGTTGTAGGCCTAGGTGGCCTCAACTAGTCTATCCACCCAATCGTTTCTACTATTGCTCACTACTTTGGTCAGAATTCCTTCCAAAACTCTATTAGTGACTTCCACCTACCCATTGGCTTGTGGATGGTAAGGGGTGGAAGTCCTGTGCTTGATTTTATGATGTGTGAGCAGGTCTTCAATCAAATTGGAAGTGAACTGACTGCCTTGATCTGTGATCAGTTCTCTTGGATACCTAAACTTATAGAATATGTTTTCTCTTAAAAACTTAGCTACTTTTTCCTCTGTTCCTCCCTTGATTGATTTTGTCTCTGCCCATTTTGTCAAATAATCGGTGCACACAATGATGTGTTGCCTCCGTTTTGAAGGAGGGTTTATATGACCCACAAAGTCCATGCCCCACTTCTCAAATGGCTCAAAGGTCACTTGAGGTTGCATGGGAATCTCATCCTTTGGAGTAGGTTTCCCCATCCTTTGGCATTGATCACATTGGCTTGTATATCTCTTCACATCTTGATGAAGAGTGGGCCAATAGTAGCTTGCCTGCAATATTTTGAAGGCAGTCCTCTTTGCTGCAAAATGACCTCCACAAGGCCTGTCATGACAGGTCAATAGAATGTCCAAAAATTCCTCCTCCCTGATACATCTTCTCAAGATATGATCTAGGCCAAGTTTGAAGAGATTGCCTCCAATCCAAGTGAAAGGGGCGCTTTCCCTCACGATGTTGCTCTTCTCTTTTGAGGACAGGTGTGTCGGGAATTATGTTGAAACCAAGTAATTTGTTATATCAGCAAACCATGGAGAGAGTACTGAGATAGCAAATACGTGTTCATTTTTGATCATCCAACATTCCTTCTTCACCTGCAGGCAAATTTACTCTATACAAAAAATCAACAACAACATTTTCTTTACTAGGCTTAACAACAATGGTTAAATTAAAATGGTGCAGTAAAAGAAACCATCTAATAATGCAAGCATTTACATCTGGTTTATTCATTAAATACCTAATTTCAACATGATCAATTTGTACAAAGGTTTGATTTCCTATGATGTAATGTCTGAATTTATTTAAGGAATGCACTACAACTAGGAGTTCCTTCTCGGTCACCGTGTAGTTTAACTCTACCTTTGACAAATTTTTACTTATATAGTATATGGCATAAGGTAACTTTTCATCAATTTGTCCTAAGGCTGCTCCTATTGCTTTATTCGAGGCATCTATGTCAATGTCGAAAGGTAGGGCCCAATTTAGGCCTCTCAAAATTGGGGCAGTCACAAGTTCGCTTTTCAAGGTACCTAAGGCTTCTTCACAGTTTTCAGTCCATATGAACTCAACATCTTTTCCCAAAAGACCAAACAATGGAGAGGCTAACTTACTGAAATCTTTAATGAATCTTTTGTAATATCCAGCTAAGCCTAGGAAACTTCTGACATCTCTCACCTTTTGAGGAGGTGGGACCCTTTGGATGATGGCAACTTTGTTGGGGTACACCTACAATCCTTGTTGAGATATTGCATGACCTAGCACAGTCCCTTCAGTCATAAAAAATTCACATTTTTTCGAGCTGAGGGACAATTTCATTTCAATACACTTGTCCAAAACTTTTCCTAGGTTAGATAAAGCTTCTTGAAAGTTAGAACCATAAGGAGTAAAATGATCCACATATATTTCCACTGCATCATGAACCAGTTTAAAAAATATACTCAATATTGCTCTCTAGAAAGCAGCTGGAGCATTGCACAAACCAAAAGGAAGGACCTGCTATGCAAAGGTACCCCAAGGACAAGTGAAAGTGGTATTATCTTGGTCTTTCAGGCTGATTTGAATCTGATTGTACCCGCTAAACCCATCTAGGAAGGAGAAAAACTTTTTTCCTACCAGACCATCTAACAATTGATCTATGAAAGGCAAAGGAAAATGGTCCTTTTTAGTGGCCTTGTTCAGTTCCCGATAATTGACACAGATTCTCTACTTACCATTTTTCTTTGGCACTAGCACCAAAGGAGAGACCCATTCACTATCAGAGATGGGGTAGATGAATCCTGCATCAAGTAATTTTTGCAATTCTTCCTTAACAATGTCTTTAAGGGTTGGATTCATCCTCCTTTGAGGCTGCCTGATTGGTTTGCAATCTTCCTTAATGTATATATGATGAGTACATACTGAAGGGTGCACTCCCTTCATCTCCTTATAACTCCAAGTGAAGGCATCTAAATGTTTTCTCAATAAGCTACACAGTTCCTTATCTTGGGAAGTGGATAGGGATGAGTTGATTTTCAAGGTACTTTCTGGGCCAAACTCTATATTCTTAACATGGAGAGAGGTCAGGTCGACCACACAGAGATCAATTAAGGGATTTTCTTAGGTTTCTTTCACTAGATCTTCTAATGGAAAAATACTGGGGGGGGTGGATTCTGAACTAAATTTTCAACGATATCATCCTCATTTTGCGGTTCCACCCCATGAAAGTTTCTACTTCACATAGTGGTGCAGAATAGACTTCATCCTCATCCTCCTTCTCCAACCAGAGAGGTAGATCATGTTCTAGAAAAGGTTGGGTAGGCGGGTATAGGGTTAGTTTCTTGGACATATGCTCGTTCTTGATGGTCATGTTCCTAGCCCGACAACTGATGTAAGCATCGGCAGTGGCCAACTAGGGTCTTCCTAGGATGAGAGGATACCTAGTGAGCTTTGCCTTTGGCTCGAGAACTAAGAAATCAACAAGGTACTCCCAAGAATCAATGGAGACCATCACATCCTCCATAATCCCTTCAGGGGTCATGGTGGAGCAGTCTACTAGCTGCAGTACTGTGGTGGTCTTCCTCAAGGAGCCCTGGAGGTTGAGTTTGAGCATGGTGTCCTTTGTCATCACATTAATGGCAACTCCCAAATCAATCAAGGTATGTGGGATCATGGTGCCATTGATGTGGAATCAACTACTGGGCTTCCAGGGTCTAGATATTTCGAACAGATTACCTGCCCCAACATCAGGTCGAAAAGTTGTTCTATGACATTGATGGTTGGGGTATCTCTCTTGCGCCTACCTGGATGCTTGAAGCATTCCCCTTTGATCATCTTATTGTATATAGGCACATCCTTTATGGCTTGGAGAAGTGGTATCTTTACACATAACTTGTTAGGGTCCCACCCTAACCCCCTTATTTATGTAATAGGATCGAGTCATATTTATAGTTAAGTAAAGAGTTAATAAAGCCCATATTAATAGTTGTAAGTGGTTAACCCGCATTTAATGACGAGACCATAGTTAGTTGAAAATGGGCCATGGTATTAATAAGAACCATGGTATTGCCCCATGGTATTGCATGTATGAATCCTATATAAATGATAGAGACTCCCTGCGAGGAGCATCAGGTCTTATTTTGTAATCGAGCTCTGCTCTATTGGAGGTTGCCCCCTGGAAGAGGCAAGTGAACATTGCTTTCTGAATAATAAAATACTTGTTGTTATTTCTCACTATTCTATGTTCTGGGTATATTTCTTCACATATTTGGTATTCTGGTATTGTCTTGCAGGTTAAGAGCATAACAAGTGGTATCAGAGTGCTTTCCAGGGCCGGTGGGATCTCCATTTTTCGCAATTTGTTTTGGCTAAAGACGTGTTTCGGCGTCTTTAAACCATGGGATCTGTCGTTGAGCGCATGAACCTGTGGATTTGGGGAGGAATGCATGTAGGAAATACAAGAGGTAGTCACACTTGTTGGACTCCCTTGTAACCCCTCTGGGTACCCCTTCAAGTAGTAGTGCATTAGACAGAACTGTACATTGGTTGTCTTCCAAGTACCTTCTGGATATATTGGAAGCCCAGTAGCTCCCTTGAAACCTTGCCATAGATAAACCATCGGTCGCCTTGCTGCTACAGTACACCAAGAACAACACTCAGAGAGATTACTCGCCCGTACGATAGGGTAGTCGGGTTGTACGGCTAAGGGTACGGTTGATCCTCCTTGGTTAGTACCCTAAAAAATTGGGCTGAGTACTACTATCAGACCCTTATGTAGATTGCGATCTGTAGCACCTGACACTCCTTGATACCATAGTTCCCTTCTCTATCTCTGGATCACGCATAATCGCTGCCAGATCAGATCTCGCAAGTGGGGTTTTGTAGCAGTAGCAGCAATCAGTCCCGCAGTTCAAATTTATTAGAACAGCTACTCAGATCTATTAGATCCATCAAAACTATAGTAGCAATCTGTTCCACCATTCAGATCTATCCGATCAGCCATACAGATCTCTCAGATCCATCAGATTCACCATCCATATCTGAGTAGTTGTGTGGGTTCCTATAACTGGGCGTGATTTTCATAGGACTTTTGGTAGCATTGACATTTTGGGGATTCGACTATTGTAGTATTCCTAAGCAAGGAGTAAAACTCTGTTAGGAGTTTTCAAAAAAAAAAAGTCTGAGACCCCCCGGGGTGCTTATTGCTGACTTAGCCCATAAGAATTAGGAGGACGAGCTGAGCAAGGTGGTACCATTCAATTGTTAGTGCCAAAAAATTTGGGGCAGTCCCAAATTTCAAGTAAATCGGCTTGGTGCATGATACAAACTAGAGCTCAAACTATGGCGAATGAGAAGATGGAAAGCCTTGAATCGTCCTTGAAATAAATCCAAGAGCAGCTAACAAAATAAATACATCACTCTCTGTGGGCAAGGTGGAAGCCCGCGAGGAGGCATATATTGGCAATGAACACAGTGAGGGTGAGTCTAGCCACTCTCTTCACCTCTGGGGCAACCACCAACAATCCCATCCATGACCACCCAAGATGGACATGCATAAATTTGATGGCTCTCACCCGGCAGCATGGATAGCACAAATGGAGCAATATTTCAATCTAAATTACATCCTCGATAATGCCACTCAACTTAGTGTGGGGATCATGTACTTGGACAATGAAAGATGGCAATGGTGGCAATGGCATCAACATTGCTATGGAAGGCCCTTGACTTGGGACACATTCAAAAAAGCTCTTATGGATTTCTTTGACCATGAATCTGGTTTTTTGGGTTGTCTCACTAAGCTCTGACAGACTGGAACAGTGGATGAATATATTACAGCCTTTGAAGCCTTAGCTTTCTGCACTTTAGGTCTACAAGATGAGTTCTACACGGAATGCTTTATCAATGATCTTAAAGAGGCCATACAAGCCCACGTCCGACTGCACCACCCTCCCTCATGGTTGGAGGCTTGTAAGATAGCTCGTGAAGTAGAACATGTGTTAACGGCCCAGTCTAATAGCCCAAATTTCACTGCCAAGGGTCACCCACCACAGGTTCATAGCACTACCCAAACACTCAAGGTTCAAAAGGTGTCACCTGCAGAAATGGTGGAAAGAAGAAAGCAGGGATTATGTTACTACTATGATGAAAAACACTCCCTCGGGCATAAATGCAGGGAGCCCAATTTTTTTCAAATTGATGCTACTGATCACAGCCCATCAGAGGAAGCTCCACCACTTGAGGAACCAGAGGAGGAAGAAGAGGACAACCAAAAGGAAAATGTACCTGAAGAACCAGTTACTTTGCTGCATGCTTTGGTAGGGATTTCTTCACCTCAAACTCACAAAATCAGAGGTTTTATTAAGCATCTCCCAGTAGTAGTCTTGACTGATAGTGGAATTACACATAATTTTATCCATCAAAGATTCATGGAAGCAGTGCATTGTCTTGTACAAGTAGTTTCTAACTTCCAAGTCCAAATTGCTGATGGGGGAACAATGAAATGTGAAGGCCGCTATGAAAATGTCAAACTTCAAATGGGGGATTATCAGTTAAAGACCCACATGTTTTCCATACACATGGGAGGGTGCGACATTGTCCTAGGTGCTGAATGGCTACGCACACTTGGCCCAATCACAATGGATTTCCAGGAGTTATATATGAGCTTTAAGCAGAACAACCAGACACATACCCTCTACAGACTCCAGGCGGGAGCTCCCTCTATCATCAGCTCACATCAGATGGAAAAAATGTTAAAAAAGGGCCATTATGGAGTTATATCTCAATTTAATGCCATCCAGGCCTTCAAACCCAATTCTCTTTCGATTCATCCTGAGATGCAATGGATCTTAAATAACCATCTGCTAGTCTTTGACAAGCCTCATGAGCTTCCACCCTCGAGAGGGGAACATGATCATAGCATCACTTTGGTCCCAGGGGCCCAACCACAAAATGTGCACCCATATAGATATCTGTTCGCCCAAAAGAATGAAATAGAAAAAATAATCAAGGAACTTTTGGAAGCAGACATCATTCGTCCTAGCATTAGTCCTTATTCATCACCAGTGGTCATGGTGCTCAAGAAAGATGGGGAATGGTGTATGTGTCCAGACTTCAGGGCCCTCAATAAGTTGATAGTCAAAGATAAATTTCCCATCCCGGTTGTTAATGATTTGCTGGATGAATTAAATGGGGCTCAATTCTTCACTAAGCTTGATCTTCATGCAGGCTACCACCAAATTCACATGAAATAAGTCAACATTCCAAAGACTGCTTTCAGAACTCATGAAGGCCATTATGAGTTCCTGGTCATGCCATTAGGTCTTTGTAATGCCCCATCTACTTTTCAAAGGCTTATGAACCACCTGCTCGAACCATATCTCAGAAAATTTGTTCTTGTTTTCTTCGATGACATCCTCATCTACAGTCACACTTGGGCCGCACATCTTCAGCATGTAGATCTTCTCTTGCAACTACTCTGTGAGCATAAATTATTTGTTAAGATGTCCAAGTGTTCTTTTGGCATGGAAGAAGTTGAGTATTTGGGCAACATTGTGGGGCGTGAAGGTGTCAGGGTGGACCCCAAAAAGATCTAGGCAATGCAGGCTTGGCCTCAACCTAAGACCTTGAAGAGCTTGAGAGGATTTTTGGGTCTCATGGGCTACTATCGCAAATTTGTCCACAATTATGGTCGCATTGCGAGGCCCCTCACTCAAATCCTCAAGAAAAACTCATTCCTCTACAATGATGAAGCACAACAGGCCTTTACAGCTCTCAAAAATGCCATGTGTTCCACTCCAGTCTTAGCACTACCCGACTTCACTAAATATTTTGTTATTGAATGTGATGCTTCAGGTATAGGTATTGGGGAATTCTTAATGCAGGAAGGTCGACCCTTGGCCTTCACAAGCCAACAACTAAGTAGGAAGAATCTGGGACAATCTACCTATGAGAAGGAGATGATGGCCATCTTACATGTAGTATATATCTGGTAACCTTACTTATTGGGGCGATGCTTCCAAATCCACATAGACCATCAAAGCCTTAAATATTTTTTGGAGCAACACCTATCCTCACCACAAAAAAATAAATGGCTCGCCAAAATGCTGGGATATGATTATGAGATAATTTACAAGAAAGGGCGTGGAAATATTATAGCGGATGCATTATCTTTCCAATTTGAGGAGGAAAGTACCCTACTCACAATTTCCCTTCCCATTCTAGAACGGATTGAAGAGGCTCTAAGGGAATGGTTTTCACATCCCCGACTCTCCCAACTCATTACTCAATTGCAGGCAGATCCGAATTCCACCGAGTGCTATTCGTGGCAGGATGAGATTCTTTGCTACAATGATAGAGTCGTAATATGACCAACATCCACCCTCAAAAGCCACATTTTGGTTGAGTTTCACTCATCCCCCACTGCAGGACATTTAGGCTTTCAGAAGACGTATGCTCGCACTCAAAGATCATTTTTTTGGACAAGCATGAAAAAGGACATTCTTACTTTTGTAGTAGAATGCGACGTCTGTAAGCACCACAAAGGAGAGACAGTCAAAGCACCAAGCACATTACAACCATTGCCCATCCCAACATCAATATGGATGGAGGTTTCTATGGATTTCATTACAAGTCTTCCAAAGTCAAGAAACAAGTCAGTCATCATGGTGGTTGTGGATAGACTTTCTAAGTATGCTCATTTTTGCACCCTACCCCACCCTTTTACACTGACTTTGGTCGCTCAATCTTTCATGGATTAGATCTTCAAATTGCATGGCATGCCCACTTCCATTTTTTCTGATCATGACCTGGTCTTCACCAGTAATTTTTGGCAAGAACTATTCCGGCTACAAGGTACCCAACTAAACTCGGTACTTCCTATCATCCACAAACTGATGGTTAAACTGAAGCAGTCAACAAATGTCTGGAAACCTACCTTAGGTGTTTCACTTTAGAAAAGCAACATCTCTGGTTACAGTGGTTACCTCTAGCTGAATGGTGGTATAACACCAACTATCATGCCACCACCAAAATGACTCCATATGAAGCAGTTTATGGTCAACTCCCTCCTTCCCCACTTCTTATATCAAGGGGTGCTCAAAGGTACAAGCAGTGGATCAAATCCTACAGAACCGCACAACCATGCTTGCCCATCTTAGAGAGAATCTTCATCAAGCTCAAAACCGCATGAAGCAACAGGTAGATCAGCATCGCTCAGAATGCCAATTTCAAGAAGGGGATTAGGTATTTTTGAGGCTACAACCGTATAAGCAAACATCACTCAAAGAAAAGGGTTGTCAGAAACTATCTCCAAAATTCTACGGACCGTATCAAGTACTTCAGCGCATTGGAGAAGTGGCCTACAAGCTAGCTTTTCCACCCACTACAAAAATCCATCCAGTTTTCCATGTCTCATGCCTCAAGAAAGTGACTGGGAACACTTGCAGAATTCAAACCAGTCTACCTGAACTGGATGAAGAAGGGTCAATCTAGCTCCAACCTGAATAGGTCTTGGACACACAAGAACAACACCTGCATGGCCGCATGATCAAGGAAGTCCTCATCAAGTGGAAAGACACCTCTCCAAAAGATGCAACCTTGGAACCAGCCACTATTCTTTAGCAGTTTCCACAGCTTTAGCCTCGAGGACAAGGCTATTCTTATGGGGGAGGGCATGTTAGGGTCCCACCCTAACCCCCTTATTTATGTAATAGGATCAAGTCATAGTTATAGTTAAGTAAAGAGTCAATAAAGCCCATATTAATAACTGTAAGTGGTTAACCCACATTTAATGATGGGACTACAGTTAGTTGCAAATGGGCCATGGTATTAGATAGATGGTATTAATAAGAACCATGCTATTGCCCCATGGTATTGCATGTATGAATCCTATATAAAGGATAGGGACTCCCTGAGAGGAGCATTGAGTCTTATTTTGTAATCGAACTCTGCTCTATTGGAGGTTGCCCCCTTGAAGAGGCAAGTGAACATTGCTTTTTGAATAATAAAATACTTGTTGTTATTTCTCACTGTTCTATGTTCTGGGTATATTTCTTCGCATATTTGGTATTCTGGTATCATCTTGTAGGCTAAGAGCATAACATAACTATTTCAACTCTCCCAGAAGTTCAGTTTCTTCTGGGGTGGCCTGTGTTGTCCTGGATAATCTCTCACGAAAGGGTGGAATTGCTTTTGGTTCACTTTCCTCTTTATCTTCCTCAACCTCCTGAAGGGGAGGCTGGCTATCTAGGAGAACCTTCCCAGATCGTAGGTTAATCTCCTGAATCTCCACAACATAAGTTGGGCATGATGGTTCCCCACTATATACTTGCTGGGCCTATTTGTTGTTCGGGTTCGGGTTCGGCTGAGTAGGCATTTGGGGTTGCCTTAGTGGAGTAGGAGGCATTAGTTATGGTTGAGCAAGTGGTGGAGGCAAAAGAGCGGGAGGAGAGTTTTACTGGGGCCTCCACCTCTGATGAGATGCATTCTACTGAGGTTGTGGTTGAGCATAGGCTTGAAATGCATGAGCAGCTGGTTGGGCATGATATTGAGATGGATAGGACCAAGGAGGAGGTGTGGACCAGGAAGGATGAGAAGGAGGGGGCCAAGAAGGTATGGAAGTGGCTTGGTTGGGGTTGTAGTATGCCTAAGATGTCCCTTGTATCCCCTGCTAGTATGGTTTAGGTCCATTCGGTCTCCTTTGTTTCATGAAATAGAGCGGTTCAGTGGCTCCTTCGGCCCCCTGGTATATAGCTTTAAGTCTGAGCAAGGAAGGGCACTTACCTGTAGAATGATCTTCTTCACAGACTGAACAAACCTCTATAGAGTTCAATGGACATTCGTTCCTAGGATGCCTTCTGGTGCACCTAGGATAGAAAATGGCCAAAGCCCTCTCTGCTTCCTCTTGTTTCCTTTTGACATGCAAGGTATCCATTTACATGGCAAGAGTCTACAGCATCTCACTCTTGAAGTCTTCCAACATGTTTCCAAGTTCACCTTTGAGGGATGAACTAGATGAGGATGTACTGGCTATGGGTTGACTCCCCCTACCTCTCTTTCTGGCTGCCCTAAAATGGTTTCTAAAAGTATTCTTTATGTCTTCATAAGGTAGTTGGTAGATGTCTCCCCAGCCAATAGATGGAGGGTGTCTAGAAGGTCTTCCGGAATTCCCCTAAGCAGGACCAACTTCAGAGATTCAGGGTCAAGTGTGCACCTAGCCCTCTTATAACTAAGTTGGAACCTCTCTTCATAATCTTCCAAAGATTCATCACTTCCCATGGTCATTCGGAAGATTTCTTCCTTGGTATCTTTTGGCCTACAATAGTCTCAATATTTGTTATTAAAGGCCTGTTGCATCTGAGCCCAAGTTGTGATGCTATTGCCAGGTAACCCCATGAACCAGTGCAATGTTGCATCCTTGAGAATAGAAGGAAATATTTTCAACTTTTGCTCATCTTCTGCATAGTTATAGGTTCGATAGATAATAGAAAACTCAAACAAAAAGGTGTCAAGGTCCTCTGTAGTCAATCCATGGAATTGAGGTAGGGCCGAGGGACTTATATTCTTCATTTTGGTGTCCCCATTGGTTTCCAGGATGGGAAATGTACACTCTACTCTTTCTCCATTCCCCCTAGCATTTTCGTTTTTAGCCATTCTCTCAGGAGGGATGTTTTCTTCTTCTTCTTCCCCTATAGGTTCTTCGAATATCTTTGGTTGTTCACCGAAAGGTTATTCCTGATCACTTCCACCGAAGAAGAGAGAAGGGTGGCTATGTGATGTGGTGGGGGTGTTGGGCAAGAATTTTCCTGAATTATCTCTATTCCTACAAGGCATGAAAAGAAATATTTTATTTATTTATTTATTTTTTTTTTTGTACCTGCAAAACTGAAATTGATTGAACAAACAAATTGCAACTAACTGAAATGAACTTGCTGAAATGAAATTGTAAAACTAAAAAGGAAAGCAAATGAAATGCAGAAAGGAAAGCAAGGAAATGACTAATCTAATTTTGTTGAAATGGAAATTGCAGAATTGAAAGGAAAGTAGGGAAATGACTAATCTACTTTTGTTGAAATGGAAATTGCAGAAATTGAAAAGGAAATGTAGAAACTGAAAGGAACAACTACTCTACTTTTGCTGAAATAAACTACTTAGCAAAATGTCGCAATAGAAAATAGAAGAAAAGAAGTAATCACAAAATAATCTAACGCTTCCCCGGCAATGGCGCAAAAAAGTGGTGAGCACCAGTATTGTAGCAATAATGCTGCAACTACTAGGCTTCCTACTTTACTTTTACTAACCCGGCAGTTCGTAACAAACTTGGAACCAACGGTTTTGTATGCACAAGTACTAGTTCTTACTGTAGGCTGTCACTTGGTCAGCTGGCGCAAGATCACTAGAAGCTCAAGCCAACTTCTATGAATTCCAAAAGAAACTTTATATGTGATGAAAGAAATGAAAGCTTACTCTACAGAGGCTATTTGACTTGCAGAAAGAGAAAGAAGACTGAAATGTAAAGTAAACCTAGCAAACCCTACTTAACCGACTAATCCTACTTTTGCAAAAAGAGAGATGAAAAACCGTAAAATGAATGCCATTACCTAATTAGGAAGTAAACAACATCTACTCAAGCTATTTCTAGAAGGAAATGAGAAAAAAACATCTTTTCAGATTTTTATGTATTTTTAGGTGAAATTGTCATGCATGTAATTTATTTGTTTGTGAATGTGGTAGTGATTAGGTGGCGATGGAGGGCGACTTTGGAGTTTGTAAAGGTGTAGGAAGGTGTGGATGGGTCTTAGGAGGTCTCAGGTGGCCTTCTGGAGTGTTGAAAAATGTGCAACAAGAAATTTTAAATTTAGAATGTGCTAAAAATAGAATGTCTAAAAATAGCATGTCTAAAAATAGCAATTTTGCCAGTAAGGTCATTGGCCACCTTGGGTGAGAGGTGAAACTAATAAAACTAGAAACTTCTAAAGATAGTATTTTTGGGTCCCTTCCTATTTATAGCAGTCCCTAGTCTATCTATAGGAAGTAAAATTAATCTTGGTCTTAGTAGCGGTTGGAAATATTAATTAATTAATTCAGTGGAGTTGATTAGTTAAGGAAATTTGAATTTGAAGTCTTTGTGAGAATCCGCATGAGTTGTCCCACTGATTGAGGAATTTATCCTTACTTTTCTCCACTGATTGAGGGAATAAGTATGAGTTCTATAATGAGAGAATTAGTTGACTTATTTCTAACTATTCAAGTCCAGTTAGATTATTTTAACAAGTTGTTAAAATAATAAAATATAGTTTGTTAATGCTTACATGCATGTGACAACTATTATTTTAGATAACTGAGGATTCACTCATGGATAACTGTTGCATGTTAGTTCTGACAGAGACCCAGTTGAGATCAGAGAAGGCACAATGTACTATCAATTGGATGAATATTTTTCCTATAAAGAAAGCTCATTTATGGTGAGGATTTATCTCCTTCAGGTTTGTGCAGTTATTTCAAAGGTCAGTGTTGTGTGTGAGGTGAGAATCACATAGGTTGCAGCTGGAGGACCCAGGAAAAACTGTGCATAGAAATAGGAGGCTTGGAGGGTAGAGAAGAATGTTTGTGAGAAGCCTTTGACTGTCTATGAGCAGCAGAGGGATTGTACTAAGAGCTAGATAGCTTCCGAGCTAAGGCTTTGTGTAATCCAGACATATTTCCACTTGTATGATAATACAGAGATGGGGTTTTAGGCAGATGCTTTCCCTGGGTAAATTCTTTTGTGTTATGTGTGATTGATTCCTTCTTATCCGTTATATGTGTTCTTATTGATGTTGCTCATGGTTGATTAAGCTTCCGCTAAATTGTTTGTAGAAGTAGATCAAGTGTTTTGCTTTAGTACATTGCATTACCAGGTTGATCTACATGGGGGAAATTTCTACATGGTATTAAAGCTAACTGATTTGTAGAAAAAGTTCTACATGGTATCAGAGCTAGCTGATTTGTAGAAAATTTCTACAAAAATCTACATGGTATCAAAGCACAGGTGATCAAGCAAGAACAATATACTAGTAGGAGAAATTTGAAGTTTATTATTTGGGATATAGATCTCAAGTTCTTATCACATCTATTTCATCGATGGCGTTCTATGGTTTGAGGCTTGAGTATGCCCTTGATGGTGGCTCAAAATATATAGCTTGGAAGTATCGCATGGAGGCAGTTTTGGAAGATAATGGTCTTAAGGATTTCATTGATCAAGAAATCCCTAAGCCTACTAACAATACTGAGCAGGTGGAATGGAGGAAGTGTGTGGGTAGAGCTAGGAGAATTCTCTTGGAGGGAGTGCGAGATCACATTGTCTCGAGCCTCCATGGGAAGGAGACTCCGCATGCAATGTGGAAAACATTGAAAGATTTATATCAGAATAGTAGTGATCAAAGGAAGCTGGCACTGAAGGACAAACTTTGAAAGATCAAGTATGAAAGGGATGAGACGATCTCTATGTATCTAACCAAGCTCATTACATGTAGGGATGAGCTTGCAAGTGTAGTGGTCATGACATTAGATGAAGATATGGTGAGTCTAGCACTCCTTGGCCTTCCTAAGAGCTTGCATAGCTACCAGGACTTGGTGAATGGAAGGGAGAAACTTCTAGATTGGGAACGAATATGGTCAGATTTGATGCAGGAGGAGATTAAACAGAGCATCAGAGATAGTTCTTCATCCATGCATGATGAGGAGAACTATGCCTTAGTGAGTAAGGCGAAGAAGGGGAAGGAGAAGGTTTCTCTTTCTAAATCTAGTTCTTCCAATGATGGGAAGAAGGTTGAAAAATCGAAAGTGTGATGCTTTCTTTGTCATGAGGTGGGCCATTATGCTACAAATTGTCCACGAAGGAAATCTAGGAAGGGATCTGGGGAAGGATGTGAAGGTGAGGCACTTGCTTCATAGTTTGAGTTGGATTTCACACTCTTTGCATGCATGGTTTCATCCATGGTGGGAAGTGGTTGGTTTCTTGACAGTGGAGCTTCTTTCCAATGACCGACGACAAGAGTTTGTTCAGTACTTTGGAGGAGAAATATCTCCATATACTCATAGCGATGGGTAATGATGAGAAGTATAGTGTCTCAGGTGTAGGAATGGTTATTTTTCAAAGGGAGCACGGATCTCGCCTTACCTTGACCGATGTCAAGTATGTACCAGGACTGAAGAGAAACTTGGTTTCGATCGTGATGCTGGAAGACAGAGGCTATGATGTAGTCTTCAGTAAGGGAAAGGTTTTCCTTAGACACATCATCACTAGACAGGTGAAACATATTGGTTCATGGGTCAAGAACCCATATTCTCTTGAGGTTCAAGATGCATGAAAAGCCTTGAGCAGCAAGGCAACTAATGGAGACTTGGTGGTTGAGAGGGAGGGTATATTACCTCTCAACATGCAAAGCCAAAAGAAGTCTCAAATGATTATGGAGGAGCCACGGTTGGTGTAGCAGCTTCAGGAGGTTATGGAGTAGCCACAATAGGGGAAGCTGAGTGGAGATCGAGTAGAGACATCTACTCATTCAAAGACCTCCAGTAGGGGGAAACTTCGATCCAAGTGGGCTGAGGAATCAATTACAACCATACCTCCAGGTAGGAGGTGGGGCGATATAGAGTAATTGTCCCAAGGAGGAGGGGCAGGATCCTTGAGGTACCCAACCTCTTGGATGAGACCTTGCTACAAGAGCCACGTTGTGGAGTAGCAGGAACTGACTGATTGGATAGTAACAGATGTGGATGGAGCGGTAGAGAGAGCGACAGTGCAGGGAATCCCAGGACAGCGCATAGCTAGCAGGCTGCAACCATGCGAGAGGCACAAGTGTTTTTCACAGTGCTAGGTGGCACAGAGAGGTGTGCAATGGTGCAAGATGCATGGAGATGTTGCAGTAGCGCATATGTCAGAGAGGGAGAACTTGTCAGCAGCAGGTAGAGCTTTAGCATCAAAGTATGTTCCTAGCCCAACAGAGTGGTTAGTTGGGAGTGTTTTTGTTCCAAGTGTTGTTGGAACAAGTGGAGTGGGTAGATGTGTTGCATGTAGAACATTCCAGAGTTACAGGATTAGGTTCAAGAGAAAGCCTTTCTTGTTGAGAGGGAGTGTTGAAAAATGTGAAACAAGAAATGTTAAATTTAGAATGTGCTAAAAATAGAATGTCTAAAAATAACATGTCTAAAAATAGCAATTTGGCCAGTGAGGTCATTGGCCACCTTGGGTGAGAGGTGAAACTGCTAAAAATAGAAACTTCTAAAAATAGCATTTCTGGGTCCCTTCCTATTTATAGTAGTCCCTAGTCTATCTATAGGAAGTAAAATTAATCTTGGTCTTAACAGCAGTTGGAAATATTAATTAATTAATGTAGTTGAGTTAATTAGTTAAGGAAATTCGAATTTGAAGTCTTTGTGAACATGCACATGAGTTATCCCATTGATTGAGGAATTTATCCTTAATTTCCTCCACTAATTGAGGGAATAAGTATGAATTCTATAATGACAGAATCAGTTAACTTAGTTCTAACTAGTCAAGTCTAGTTAGATTATTTTAACAAGTTGTTAAAATAATAAAATATAGTTTGTTAATGCTTGCATACATGTGACAACCATTATTTTAGATAACTGAGGATTCACTCATGGATAACTATTGCATGTCAGTTCTGACAGAGACCCAATTGAGATCAAAGAAGGGACAATGTACTATCAGTTGGATGAATATTTTTCCTATAAAGGAAGCTCATCCATGATGAGGATTTATCTCCTTTAGGTTTGTGCATTTATTTCAAAGGTTAGTGTTGTGTGTGAGGTGAGAATCACACAGGTTGCAGCTGGAGGACCCAAGGAAAACTGTGCATAGAAATAGGAGGCTTGGAGGGTAGAGGATAAGGTTTGTGAGAAGCCTTTGATTGTTTATGAGCAGCAGAGGAATTATACTGAGAGATGGATAGCTTCCGAGCTAAAGCTTTGTGTAATTCGGACATATTTCCACTTGTATGATAATATAGAGATGGGGTTTTAGGCAGATGCTTTCCCCGGGTAAATTATTCTGTGTTATGTGTGATTGGTTCCTTCTTATCAGTTATATGTGTTCTTATTGATGTTGCTCATGGTTGATTAAGCTTCTGCTAAATTTTTTGTAGAGATCAATTGTTTTGCTTTAGTACATTGCATTACTAGGTTGATCTACAGGTGGGAAATTTCTACATGGTATTAGAGCTAATTGATTTGTAGAAAAAGTTCTACATGGTATCAAAGCTAGCTAATTTGTAGAAAATTTCTACAAAATTCTACATGGAGGCCTTTCCTGCAATTAGAGTTCAAAAAGACACCTACAGGAAAATCTACAAGAGGCTATAGGAGGTCTATAGGAAGTCTACAAGAGGATGCTGAGAGCATTTTTGGAGGTTTTGAAGGTGGGAAAGAGGGTGGAAAGGGTAGCTGAAGGCTAGGGTGATGTGTTAAGGTGTCTAGGGTTCATCAAGAAGGATCAAGAAAGAGAAAGATGGTCGGACTTGTTCAAGGAAAGAGAGGGAAGTTTATGAGAAAAGTGCAGAAAACTAAGGTAGATTTGTGAGGGATTTTGGGTGACTTGTGGAACATAGATCAAAGAGAAATGGTGATGCCTGATTGGCTGACTTATTTTGGGAAGAATATTTCTGCAAGAGAACTAAAACTCACATCATGAGATTAAGCAAGAAAGGAAACTAGCTACATTAAGAAAACAGATCTTTGCATCAAGCTAGTCTAAATTTTGATCTAGGAAAGTAAATGCTAAAAAATGCTACATGGAAAGAAATCATGGAAGGAAATTTATTGCAAAGACAGAAATGAGCATGGTGAAAGAGATCTACAGCAAAGCATTAACCTTCTAACAAACTTCAACACTAGAAATCCTATGGAAAAGGCAAATCTGTGTTTTTTTGTGGCAGCAAGAGGGTCTTGGCCTTAGTTCATGGTCCCAAAGGGAGGAAAGGAGGCAAAGGCTCTATTGATGACATTTTTGTATCTTTTTCCTATCACTGTTCAACCTACTAGAGAAAACCTAAATATAAACAACCTTCTAAGTCACCAAAAGCAACCTATTCTTAACCAAGAAAGAAATTTATCTAACAGCAACTAATTCATAAATTGAAACAAAGCATATAAATACAAAACAAGAGGAGCTTGGCTGCTTAGATTAGGCCCTAACCTAAGACCTTTAGCCCTTTGAGTTAACTCAGTGCTAGCTCGAACAAAATCTCATCTTCATTATCAAAATAATAATAGGATTACATGAAACTGTCAACAAAAGTAAGCTCGAAGTTGAGTAGAGCAAAGCTGCAACAAAAATTCAAAATTTTGACTAACTTCCAACCACCTAATGAGGCCCTAGGCCTCTCTACTTATACAACTAAAGCTCCCAAGAGCTTCCTTAAAATCAGGGAGGCTTGGCTTCCAAATCTTGAGATAAACAGAACTTATCCTCCACTTGCTCAGCTGCCTCTTTGGTGCATTGATGTGGTTGCTTGTGCTCCGAGCTGCATGATGGGGAATTCAAAGTGGGGAGTCATAAATGAGGGGGATACCCTCCTATAAATCCTCTCCCTTATCTACTTTGAATTATTGTTGCCAATTGTCCATTAAATCTTTTTCATTATCTCCAAATTTGACCAAAAATCTGCATTAAACACACATTAGACTCCATGGCATAATGACCAACCCAACTCACTCTATTAGCATAAATATAATAAAAAAAATCATGCAATAAACTAATGAGAATGGTGGATTAAGCTAAGTTAGGAGGCAAAATGAACCCATATAATTACCCATTTATGGGGCTCATCAAGCAACACTATAGGAATTAGCACTACATGAAGCAAAAACAACAACAACAATGAGCAGAAAATTGGTGCAAGACAGGCAAGAGGAAGATTTTCTAGAGTGGATAGGTTGAGAAAATCTACAAGTTCAAAGAATATCTTCTTGTTGAGAGAGTAGCTTTGGAGATAGATGGAAAGAGACGATAGGGTGAAAGGAGAGTAGAATGGAGGAAGAGAGATAAGAAAATGTTGGAAGATATAGAGAAGAAATTGCAGGAAATAGAAAACAAGTTGAAAGCAGAGAAAGATCTTAGAAGGAGAGAAAGGGAAGAAAAGCATAAATAGGAACAGGAGGAACAACAAGGAAAACTGACAAATAAAAATGCGCTTATATAGGTTGAGATAGCAGAGCAACCAACAGATGAAGAAGAGGGTGAGCATGTGCAAGTTT
This sequence comes from Pinus taeda, assembly GCA_000404065.3. NCBI lineage: Eukaryota > Viridiplantae > Streptophyta > Pinopsida > Pinales > Pinaceae > Pinus > Pinus taeda. The sequence continues at coordinate 55,713 of APFE031309671.1, forward strand.
GAGAATTTACTCAACAAGTTGAGCAGATGGTTGAGATAATAGACATGGAGATGGAACAAGAGCCACAAGAGCAAGACATCTATCTCATACCGAGAACATGTGAGGTCGCACCACAGTCTCCATCACCTCTAGAATCACAACTAGTCTCGAGCAAGCAAGGAGAGGTCGTTCTCCTTGATGACGATCTAGAGATAGAAGTGTACAATTTGTCGTTCGACAAGTCACAACACAGGATTATAGAAACACATAGAAAGAAGCTCCTGGATGATCACCCAACACCTACACACATAAAGGAAATGGTGATTTTATTGGTTAGAAGACATCTAGCTGCCATGGTCAAGGCTTCTCAGGCTTATGCAGAATCCATGAGTTCGATGGTCAAGTTCTTGATAGAAGAGAATGATCAAATGGCAAAGAAATTACAAGAGGTTAGGCAAAGAAAAAAATAGTTTGTAGGATCCACTATGGTAGAAATGAAGAAAGAGATACTTGCGAAGACATTAGCTTTGGATACCACCATGCAAACACTATACAAAATATTTTTTCACCATGCACAAAGCGGTTGTCCATCTATATGGTTTTCACCAGCAGTGCACAAAGACAACCCAAACTCTCAAGGACATCTAAACTTCCATTATGCATGTACAGGAATAGACAAGGAGGTACAAAGGGACCCCACTGTACTTACAGAAGATGATGAAGCCACAGGCAGAGCTAGACAAAGCCCAAATTTGGATGTTAATCCAAAACTATGAACAACTACCTCCTCTCATCACCATCATTGAGGCTTCCTATGCATGGTTGTACATGAGCTTGGATGTCATAGTGAGGACACATAGGATCACTTCCATCAGAACCCTCACTCAAGACATGAGGAAGAAGCAAGTCATGTTGGAGGTTGATGGGTACATAGAGCAATTGATGTGCAAAGCCACCAGTGATGAATTGCAGCTGAGCATAGAGAACATGCAGAAGTACATTGGTGGTCCATCTACACTCATGATGGTGTTGTGCATGCTTCAAGACGAGGTGGAAAGAGGTTTCAAAACCATATACCCAAAGTCCATGGAGGTGAGAGTCAGCTTCAAGAAAGACATCACCAAACAGTATAGGGACATGATAGCACAATATCAAAATTGGTATCAATTCATCACCGAAGATCACCGCGAGGAGGTTACCAAGTTGGTCTTTCCCCAAGACCTTGAGTGATATTGTTTGTCTTATTTGGCTGACTCAAGCCTATTTTTGTCCCACATGGGTATATGTGGAAATTGTATTATTATATATATGTTATAAGTGAAATTCCAAGTGTCACTAGTGGAATGTGAACAGTCACTCTGTAATGTGATGAGTCATGGGGGTAGTCCAAGAATCAAAAGGGAATTTCAATGGTCACCCAACCCTTTGTTATATATAGAACCTCATAACTCATAGTACAAACTTTTTGGAGCCAATATTTTGGCTAGGCATTACTTAGAGAAGGCTTAGGGAGTATTGTGACGAGCCTTGGCTTCTCCATAGTGTAGAGCGAGTACATCTCTTTGGAGAATCACACAGTGTTGATTGTAATTTTCCACTATTGTGGCTAGTGGTTGTCAATGGTGTATGTATGGATGAAACTTTCACTTTATCTATATATAACTAAGCCAACACATTTTCATGCATAAGTTGTTATTGTAGTTTGACTATTTTTGCTACTTTAGCAATGTATGTTATTTCACTTATGCATTTTTGTATGAACTATTTTGTATATGATTGTACGAATCTTATTGAAGACTTGTTCTTATGTTAACCCATCACTTTGGATCGTGGACTATTCTGCTTCTAGCCTATGATGTCATTTCGCTCATGTGTTCCTTCTAGGCAGCATACTATGACAAGATTCTAAGGGACACACTTCCTGTTGAGTCTTGAAAATGTCATTCATTTCCATTACACTTTCACTATTATGTCCATTATATCACCTCCATTTCACTACTATGTCACCACATTCACCCCACTTTCATTATCATTTGGGCCACATTTATGTTTTTCCAGACTTTATTAATTCTTAGCCTTTTTAAGTGAATTTGTGGTTAAAAATTAGAAAATAATGTGCATATGTTTATACCTAACAAGTGGGTTGAGATTGTTGACATGTGTAGGTTTAAAGGAGGCTTCTAGAAGACCCTTATGTGGCACTCTAAGGCCAAATTCGAATTTGAGTGGAAAGAATCATGGGATCATGAGGATATGTGTCACATCTCCTAATTGTATTGTAACTCTAAAAAGACATGTGTCTTATCAGTTCCTATTTTGATTAGGACTCTAGAGGTAGAGGGAGAAATTCATGGATTATCATTAATGAGATGGCTCTCATATTTTTGTATAAATAGGAGATCTCTCTCCTTCATTTGTTAGTCTTTTTAGTCCCTAGTTCTTAAGATTGTAGTTCTTCCTTGATGGCTTTTGAAATATTTGGAGAACTTTGTTGTACTTTGTACTTTTGAAGAAATTGAATAAAGATTTGATGTTCTCAACATGGAAGGAGATGTGAAGTAGATGTCATGGAGCACATTAGAATGTAAGGTAGAGTAGATTTCATTTTGTAAATATTGCTTTGATTGATTTGATACTTTCAAGTTTGATAAGATTAGACTTTTCATTCATTGCAATTTTTAATTAACAATGCAAGTGATGTTCAATTTTGCTTTGATTTCATAGGTGGCCCAGAGGGCCCCTGCCTCTGTATAGTTGTCATTTTAATTTGCATTTAATTTTGTTATTGCTTATGTATATTAGTTGTACATAAATTGCTTTCAAGTTGATTGTAGATTAGTGATGCACATAGCCTTTTAATAACTAACGACATGATAGAATCATCTTGTCCTTTTGCTGAAGCAGCAAGGATACTGGGTCTCATAGTCACTAGGTCATTGTTTGGTTATTGCATTTTATCTTGATTGAACTAATGACATGATAGAATCACCTTGTCATTTTGCTGAAGCAGCAAGGATACTAGGTCTCATAGTCATTAGAAAACCAACAAGAACAAAACCCCAAAAACAACATAAACTATAAAACAAGGAAGTAAGAGAAAGGTTAACTAAGCACATATAGTGCACCACACTTCATCAGTTTACGATACCCGGATTGATAATTTATGTAGAGCAATTTAAGACGTTAAATTGAATAGACATTTTGGCGTCGTTGCCGGGGAAATGTAATTAGGAGACCTTATTTCTTACATCTAAAAAAAAAAATTAATAATTCATGAGTATGCTCTCCTCCTGCACTTTGTGTGATCAGGAGGATCAGAAAAAGAATTGTTATGTTAAAAAAAAAAAAAAAAAAAAAAAAAAAAAAAAAAAAGAGGAGACAAAATAAACTTTCATCATTTCAATTGATTCAACAAAAAAAAAAATGATAAAAAAAATGAAACTCAACTGCTTTGATAGGTTCAAATTGACCAAAATTGTCTGGTTATGCTTTGTAGTGGTCTTCAAAACACTGTATCCTGTTTTAATAAGGTTTTGCAACTTAGCTGCGGAAACTGCCATGATTCCGCAGCTAGCACCGGATTCCGCAGCTAACACAGGATTCCGCAGCCATTTTGTCAAACACCATGCTACAAGTGTCCAATGAAAAAACCGACCACATGGGCATCTCCAGAATTGTCTCGACATGGATCCTATCCTAGTCACCCAGCTCAGATCGATGAAAAAATCAGCCTAAGACCTCAGTTAAAGTCTTGTTTTTAGCATGTTTTTCTTGAAGTCTTTGCTGCTTGAAATTGAAAAAAAAAACCCTTGTGTGGCTTTCAAAAGAGTGTATGTGGCATCCAATTTATGTGGAAATTTTTAAAAAAACCTCCTAATATCAAAAACTTGAAAAATCTGCATATTGATTTGATGTTTTGGCCTCTTCATGATTTCGTTTTAGTGCATTCTCATCCCTTTGTAAGCAATTGATTTGCATTCATTTGAACTATGCATCTTATTCATATAGGAAGCCTTTGGTTTTGGAACATTTTTGGAAAGCCAACATAGGAAATTTCTCAATCATAGCAAAATTTGAAACCTATGGAGGCCTACATAAACTGTGCAAATAGATTGAAAATAGAAGCTTAAGGCATGCTGCAATCACCAATACTTAGAGAAAATGCTGAGCTCATGATCTCCATTGTAAGCCTCAAAAACTTCTTTGAATTCTTGGTTATTGGCAATTCGCTCATTCCCCATATTTGCTGTTGACTGTATATGAAAACACTCTTCCTTTGAAATCGATTTTACAGAGCATTCCACACAGAATGTGTAGACAAATGGATTCATTCTAACTCTCCCTGATATTGCCTTCACTTTGGCTCTAAAATAAAGGGAAAGCACATTCAAATCAACAGATTATATGACAAGCTCAAATTCATCAACCAAGAACTTCTCAGGAGTCTAGTGTAATCGTTGACTTAGAGTTTTGGGATAATCAATTTATAAATCCTCGATCAAATTATTCTGAGAATACACCTCTATTTGAAGTGATGTTGTACTGGAGGAAGGGAAGGAAAACCAGTCAAGCCAAAAACCAAACCATCTTATGCTACAGTAGTTGTTTCTGTCGTCGATGAAGCAGCTATTCTCTATACTAAAAATTGCAAAACTACCCATAGCTCAGACTTAGTTTGTTTCTACGAAAACATGGGATAATTATTGTAGAAAATCTTCACTCGCTGCCACTGGTTTACTGTAGATATTGCAAACACATTTGCCACAACAATTCATAGAATGCAGAACAGTGAAACTCAGAAAAAACGCAAAACTCAGAAAAACGTCAAATTTAAAACGCTCGATTTGCCCAAACAGAGACGAATTTCAAGAAAATAAAACATGGATTTTTTTGCCAGGTGGGTCAATCAGATAACCCAGAAACCATTTGAGAAAATTGGTGGCGGTCTGGGAGAAATCTGCGGTTCTTCGGAGCATATTTTTGAGTGCCGCGTGAAAAAAAACAGAGTTTTTAATTAAATGAACAGCTGTGATGTAATTCTGCATGCCTGAGGAGGAGAAATCTAATTAGGAATCAAATATGTGCTGGAAATCAATCATAACTACACATCTTTAATGACTGATAGTCCCATGCAACGCGTCACTGTGCTTAGCAAAGACATGTCCAAAAAAATTTATACGCCAGTTGTGTTTATTGTTGATGAAATATATGGCCAAAGTGAAGGGAAAAACAGGTATGAATGCACCTAAGCATAAACATCAATCAATGGTTCTGGTTCCTATTGATACTCCTGGTGTCCACATAGAAAGAGTCTTGACTGTTTTTGCTTTCGATGATGCTCCTCATGGCCATGCAGAGATTGTCTTTGAGAACGTGCAGGTTCCTATCAAAAATGTCATTCTGGGAGAAGGCCGTGGTTTTGAGATTGCATAAGGACGGTTGGGTCCAGGTCGTTTACATCATTGTATGAGATTAGTTGGTGTTGCTGAACGTGGCATTGAAATGATGGTAAAAAGAGCACTCCAAAGAAAATCCTTTGGCAAGTTGATTGCACAGCATGGATCATCCTTATTTGATCTTGCCAAGTGTCATTTAGAAATAGAGAAAACAAGATTTTTGGTACTGGAAGCTGCAAATCAATTGGATTTGTTTGGCAATAAATTTTTCAGAGGAGCAATTTACATGGCTAAGGTTTCAGCTCCAAACATGGCTTTGAAAGTACTTGATACAGCAATCCAAGTTCATGGTGCCGCGGGTGTAAGCACAGACTTTGCACTTTCCTACCTCTGGGCTTCTGCTCGAACTTTGCGATTAGCAGATGGCCCTAATGAGGTCCAACTTAGGACTATAGCAAATCTTGAATTGTCTAGAGCAAGGCTCTGAGATCAAGTTAGTATGTTTTATCTAACAAAAAAAAAAATCCATAGAAAGCATTCATCTTAGCTAGATAATATTCTCAGAAAAAAAACAAAATTTGGGGAAGGATACTTACAGGAGGACATGAAGAATGTTAAATTCTATATTTTGTATGTTCCAAATTGTAAGTTTATTTGAGAACTACCATAGGGTGAAGCAAAGTATAAAGTTTCCATGATCCAAAGGGAACTATAATTTGTAAAAAAAAAAAAAAAAATTAAATAAAAAATAATGGGGCTCATTGGGAGAGCTAAATCAGTTGAACACACTTGGACTTGAACTTTCTTTAACTAGATAAAAGGGCAGTCAGGGATATATGTCTGATGGTTGACTGTTTCAACCACTTTCCGCAGCTGACTCAACTTTCCGCAGCTGTTTTGTTAAACTCTAGGTTGCAGGTGTCATCAAGCAAAACAAGCCACATGAGTAGTTTGGGAAATGTCAGTACATGGATGGTGTCCTATTCATTTGATCCAATTCGATGAAAAAGACCTTGGTCAAAGGGAAGTCAAAGTTGTGTGTTATCACTAAGTCGCCACACTAAGTCGCTGCATGTCAAGAAAAAAAAAAAAATTTGAATCAATGAAATGAATAAGTTTTTTGTTCACTTTTTTGAAGGTATTGATTAATTTTGGACTGATGATGAAAGATGAATGGCTAACTTTGTATTCAAGATTTTTAGCTACAAAACCGTGCACATTCCGCAGCTAAAGTCCAATTCCGCAGCTGTTCTCTAATTCTGCAGCCAGAAAAACCTCATTATTCAAATCACCCTATCTTTCTCATACAAAACCAGATTTTGATGATTTAAGTATCGTTGGAAAGATCTCAACAAGATCTATACAATGAAAAATCTATCATTAGAGTTTGAAATGGCAAATAATGAAATAAATTGCTGAAAAGAAGCAACATTCAATTTGGGGCACCAATTCCAAAGCAAGTATAAATTCTTTTGATTTTTCCTTTGAGAACTTGTTTCATTAATACGAATTCTTAGTTTTGTGTGTAAATATCATAATTAGAGAGATTGATCACCTCTCTCCTTTGATAATCTTACATTCCATTGCAGAAGAAGTACTAGTTTTTTTGGCAAGTTTCAGGAGGAAGGACAAATGACTACAAGAAAATGGTGTCTCTCTAAGAGACCAATTTGTTTCATAAGAGGATGATCAACAACAAAGAGGAAATATGCTGATGCAAAATTAGATCCAAACACTTGAAAAACTTTTAGATATTATTGTCTCCATCACATCCATCCATCCATCACATACATCCATCCATCACGTCCATACCTCATAATAAACCATTCACCTCATTTCACTTCATACTTTTCCATTTACATTCACGTCCACTTTCCATTTATTTTTGTCCATTCATAACCCACACATAAAAGTAAGAGGCTCATTCATATGCTTATTTCCCATTGCCATTTCTATTCTCCATTTCCATCTTTCATTTTCATCTTCCATTTCCTGTCATTTTCATTCTGCAAATAATCCCTGCTTCAATGCAAATTATTGAGTCCATAGTCCTTTGAGTCTAAAGTTCTTTGTAAAAACACCCTGAGGCTTGCATGCCTTAATGGCAAGTCCTTATTCTGATAAACAATGGGAATACATTAATGTCCCTTGTTCATCAGATCTTCTAGGTGACTCGACATCGAAAAATTCATTCGTACCTAGCAAGATGTGTTTGGGCATCTTGACTCTCATTGTCATCAATGGTGAGAGTTCTCGTGTTGACTAGTGGCATCCATTAATGGCCACTAAGCCAACAAATTCCTACTATGTTCGACATCAAAACATCTTTTCACATAGTAGGAATTGTGCCAACGAGTTTTGAAGACATGAAGACTATTATTTTCAGCATTTTGGAGCAGATTCAACAAGTTTTAGTAGAAGCAATAAAAAGTCATCTTATCTCTCTATCCATGACTCCTCTTGTTTAGCCACTTGAAGAAGAATATGATCAGAAATTTTTCAGCCACCACACATACAACTCATCCATTCCAAAGGTTAAGTGAAGGTACGTCATTTTCTAACTTTTGACCATAGAATTCCATAAAAATCTAGAATGATAATTGTTGGAAAAACATTTCTCTTCCTCATTTCATAAAATTGC
>APFE031309671.1:64083-81109 GCA_000404065.3 Pinus taeda
TGTTGAGTCTTGAAAATGTCATTCATTTCCATTACACTTTCACTATTATGTCCATTATATCACCTCCATTTCACTACTATGTAACCACATTCATCCCATTTTCATTATCATTGGGCCACATTTATGTTTTTCCAATCTTTATTAATTCTAAGCCTTTTAAGTGAATTTGTGGTTAAAAATTAGGAAATAATGTGCATAAGATTATACCTAACCAATGGGTTGAGATTGTTGACATGTGTAGGTTGAAAGGAGGCTTCTAGAAGACCCTTATGTGGCACTCTAAGGCCAAATTCGAATTTGAGTGGAAAGAATCATGGGATCATGAGGATATGTGTCACATCTCCTAATTGTATTGTAACTCTAAAAAGACATGTGTCTTATCAGTTCCTATTTTGATTATGACTCTAGAGGTAGAGGGAGAAATTCATGGATTATCATTAATGAGATGGCTCTCATCTTTTTGTACAAAGAAATGGTGTTGATTGTGCTTGGAGGCATTTCTCCTGTTTGGGAGACTTTTATCACCACCATTAGCAATATCAACACTATTCCCAAATTTGATGAGCTCTTGGGAAAATGTATCCAAGATGAGGCCAACATAATATCCAGAGGGAGAATTTCACATCATGAAAAAGGAGAACTGACTGCATTTCAGACTATGAAAAGGGAAAGAAATGTAATAAAAATAAATCTACTTTCAAATCAAATAAAGAGAATCTAGACATGTCAAAAGCATGGTCACTTTGCTCGTGACTGTAAAGAAAGAAGGAGAGCACCTGGATTCAAAAACAAATCTGATTATAGAAAAAACACTTCTGAAAAAGAAGAAGAAGAAGAAGAAGAAGAAGAAGACCATCCTAAGAAAACAAAAAATTCCAGGTATAGAAATAATGCGGCGAAAACTCAATCAAAATATTTTCTTGTTTCTGCTCTTTCCAATTCTTCTTCTACAGATTCATTTGATAGTAGGATAGTTGATAGTGGTGCTTCCAAATATTTTACTGGTTACAAAGAAGAACTCTCTAATCTAGTTGAGAGGGAGACTAATTTAAAAGTTATCCTTGGAGATAATTCTACTCACCAAGTTAAAGGTTATGGGTCAGTTTCATTTCAGTTACATGATGGAAAATCTATTTTTTTGCAAGAAGTTTTGTATGTATCTGGTTTGAAAAAGAAACTTGTATCCATATCTTCTCTAAAAGATAAAAAAATGAAAGTTGTTTTTATTAATGGAAAAGTTCTAACCTGGCCTTTGAACTCAAAGTATGAGTGAGACCTTCACTCTTGGATAAAGATGTGAAGAGCTTTACAAAGTCAATGGTAAACCCATTCATGCACTGGTCCATGATACTAACATTCAATGTGATCTTTGGCACAGAAGATTCACTCACCTACACTACAAATCCTTACCTCATGTAAGCAATATGTTTTCTAGAAGGCCTAAGACCAGAATGGATCATGAAGGAGTTTTCGCAAGATGTGCAAGTGGAAAGCATACAAAGGGACCATTCGCTTCAAACAAAACAAAAACTAGTCAGGGACTTTAGATCATACATTCTGATTTATGTGGACCTATGTTGTTACTCCTCTTGATAGCTACTTGTATTTCATGATTTTTGTTGATGAGTTTTCTCGCAATACATGGATATTCTTTTTGAAAATGAAATAGGAATGATTTGACATGTTCAAAAATTTTAAGGTTCTGATTGAAAATCAAATTGGGAAGTTGATCAAATCTTTTAGATCTGATAATGAGGGAGAGTTCACCTCCAATGGTTTTAATGATCTTTACAAAGATGCCAGAATAAAGAAAGAAACCATTGTGTCATCCAATCCACAAAAAAATGGTGTGGATGAAAGGAAGAATAGAATCATTATGGAAGCAGTCAGAGCCATGCTGCATGATCAAAAGCTACCAAAATTTATGTGGAGAGAAGCTGCAAGCATTGTTGTTTATGTGCAAAACATAACTCCTCATCAGGCCTTAGACAATAAGACTCCTGAAGAAGTCTTCACTAGTAAAAGGCATAAAGTGAGTCATTTGAGAATATTTCATTGTCTTGTGTACTTCCATGTGTCAAAAGAGAAAATGAAAAAACTAGAAGCTTTAGGTAAGAAAGTTATGTTTGTTGGTTATTGTGATAATTCAAAAGCTTATAAAATTTATGTATAGGGTCAAAGAACTATATATTTTAGCAAAAACGTAACATTGGATGAAGATGTAGCTCCTCGAAAAGAAAGAGACTTTCCTCCTACTGCCATTGTTGAAGAGAAGCTATTAAGGAACTTGGTAATGAGTTTGTTAATAATCCAATGGGCTCCATGGATCCGCTAGATCCTCCACCTCATGATCCTCACACCAAAAAGAGACTACTATGGTTGTGAGATATGTTGCAAGATGTTGAACAACATGTTGCCCCAAGACGAATGTTCAAATAAAGTAAGAAACCAAGTCGGTTTCAAGGGTATGTTGCTACCATGAGAAACACCATTCAGGCATAACCATGCACCTTTGAAGAAGCTGCAAAGAAACAAGTATGGAAAGATTCCATCACTGAAGAATATGAGTCCATCATCCAAAATGATCTCTGGGAAGCGGTTCCTAGACCTTGAGGTAAATTTGTTGTCACTTCTAAATGGTTATTTAAGATTAAACATGGTGCACATGGTAGTATTGAAAAATATAAGACTAGATTTGTAGCTAGAGGTTTCTCTCAGAAAGAGGGAATAGATTATGATGATATTTGTTCACTTGTAGTTTGATATGCCACTATTCGATTTGTTGTTGCCTTCGCTACTAGCTAGGGATGGACTCTTCACCAAATGGATGTGAAAATGGATTTCTTGCATGGCTTCCTCAAGGAAGAGGTATTTGTGGAACAACCACAAGGCTTTGAAGAGCATCACAAGGAAACTCATGTATGCAGATTGAAGGAAGTATTATATGGGCTGAAGCAAGCTCCAAGAGCTTGGTATGCTCGCATTGATAGCTACCTGATAAAGCTTGGTTTTATAAGAAGCAGTGCAAACCCAAACCTCTACTTCAGGGCAGTCCAAGATATACCTTTGATTTTGGTATTGTATGTTGATGATTTATTCTTGATAGGAAGAGAATGTCTTATCCTCCAGTGTAAGAGGAGGTTAGCATCTAAATTTGAAATGAAAGACCTTCTTTTGATGCATTACTTTTTGGGTCTATAGGTCTGACAAAGACCTAGTGAAATTTATCTTTCTCAAGGAAAATATGTTGATAAGCTTCTTGAAAGATTTGTTATGGTAGAATTTAAGTCCATGCATACTCCTCCTCTTGTGGCATACTTCTAGGTTTAACATGCTTTAGAAAAACATTTTTGAATTTTTTGAAAATGCTATAGGCATCCCTCGAGATTGGATTGAAAGGGAGCCCTCGCCATTTTCCAAAGATAAGTATCTCACTCCTTGTGTTGTCTTTTTTATATTTGGTTGCATTTTCTTATCTAAGATGTATTTGTATTAAGATGCTAATAACATTTCTTCTATATTGTTCCTTATTTAAGAAAGGCTTGCTAAATGCTCAAGGGTTATAAAGAAGACCTCACAAGACAAAGCATTGGAATTACAAGGTTTGTTAAGAAACAAATGTATGCCTTAAATCACAAACATTGTTCTCTTCATGATAGAGGTATATTCATTAGTTTTGGAAATTTATTCTACATTAATAATACCATTGTGTCTAGCTCTCTTGAATCATAAATATTCTTGATCGGCTGATTCATCATTAAATAAATCTACCCTCCGTATATATTTGATTATTCATGTGGAAACCTAAAAAGGTTCTTTGTAAAGCCCTAAATTAAGGGTATGTCGATGACAATGTGTGAAACTCTAAGGGTTATTGTTTAAGTCTAAAGAAAAATTTTGATGCTTTGATGATGTCATGTTTGGGATTTTGAGGGGCTACTGAGATAAGGAAAGCATGATCTAATTGTAGAATATGTTGTTGCATGTGAAGTAGGAAAGGAAGATGTATGATTGAGGAATCTTCTGTCAAGATTTGTTTGAAATTCCTACTGTGTAAACTGAAAAGAAACTTCAAGTTGTCTAAAAGACCCCATAGGTTTGTGTTTACTTATGTACATTTGAAATTTTGTTACTGAATGGGGTTGTGCTTGTACAGGTAAATCTCTCAGAGGTTTGATAGCATGCTGGTTACACGAGAGAGATTTTTTACTAATCTGTTTGATCGGGGAGGATTTTCTACCCATTGGAACAATTGGGAGTGTTGAGGCTTTGTGTGAGAGACATGTTGCCTGGGAGGACATCTGGTCGGCACTATGTGTTGATGTTTAGATCTCGAAGTAGGGAAGGTGGCACTAGTAATAGAGCTCTAACGTCAGATACATGCTTAGATCCATGGGTTGATGGTTAGCAAGTAGGCATGATGGTAACTAGACCGAATGAAAGCTTTAGTCCATCTTAGTCCCACCCGATAAATTGCCCTGGCCAGGAATCTAGTTAGTGACACTATGAGTGCCTAAACTGATGAAGGACCTTGGATAGATTGCCCTGGTCAGGAATCTAGTACATGGCATTGATGTGCCTAAACTCTTCATAGGTCTAATGTTTTGAGGTCTTCCATATACTTGTAATGTAAGTATGAATACCTCCCTAGTTAAGAGGGAATGTTGAAGAATGTAACTAGGTTCGGTCTTCATAATTGTACTTGAGTCACAATAAAATGTACTTATGAAAAATAATTTTATCATTATTATTATGACTTATTAAAGCATGGGTTTCATGCTTGGGTCATCATGTTTTAGGTCAAAATCCCCATTGAGGACTTCTAGGATTTTTTCTGAGTTATTAGAGTCATTGTCCATTTAAAGAGACCATTCTTGGGCTTTTGAATCATGTAAAAATAATTAATATTGAGAGAAATATGCTATTTGTCCCCTCCACACCAAGTTAGTCTCAAGGAGATCAAGTCGGCTTCAAGAAAGACAATTCGACCTCACTAGGCGACTATAGATACAAAGCAATTCAAATTCATTTGGAGCATTCACTCTCTCACACACAAGTTCGATAACCAGAACAAAGAGCTAGAAAAGTGCGAAGTAGGAAAGGAGGCTAAAAGGAGTGTGAAGTTGGGGAAAGAAGAAGAAAAAGAGGAAATCGAAATTGTGGGCTATCTATCTATCTCTTGTGTGGATTCCCCTAGGAGATCAAAGTCTTTCTTGTCAAGTTGAAATTGATGTTGCTGCTGGTACTGCCATTTGCTGGGTCGAAGTGCTGCTAATGCAAGGTTGAATTTCCTAGGTCAAAGTTGCTGGAAGAGGAGGTTGACTTGGTGGTTGGAGCAGATTTTTGTCTAGGTTGAAGAGTCTCAAGAAAATTATCTAAGGAAGAGATTTTGACTAGGTTTTCCCGTAGATAGGGCTTTTGTCCTGGAAGTGTGCCTACATCATGTGTCTTATGTTTTTGTGATCTTCATACACACATAATTTGGTAATTTCTTGATGAAAGATAATATAACAAAGAAGTAAAAGAAGGAAACATAATCATAAGTAATTTTCAAGACAGAGAAATCAAACCTTAACTCTATTAGCATTGATTTCTCAATATCATGTCCACTAGATTGCTGCAAAACATGTACTCAGATACTTGCATGGAACTATCAATCTAGGATTAAAATACGTTGCTAAAAATGTAAGACTTCATGGATATACTGATCTGCTGATAGAAATAGCACTTATGGGTGTTGCTTTAGCTTGGGATCTGCCATGATATCTTGGATGAGAAAAAATCAAAAGTTTGTTGCATTGAGTACAACTGAAGTTGAGTACATTGTTGTTAGCATGGCTAGTTGTGAAGCAGTTTGGCTGAGGAAGCTCTTTGGGGAAGTATTTGAGCAAATTCGAAATACAACAGTTATATATTGTGACAATAAGCGTGTGATTCGTCTTGCATAAAATCTTGTGTTTCATGATAGGTCCAAGCATATTGAGATCAATTATCATTATATTCGGGATATGGTGCACAAAGGAGCAGTGAGGCTCCATCACATCTCCACTGATGATCAAATAGCTGACATTTTTACCAAGCCTTTACCAAAATGAAAATTCTTGGTTTTTAGAGAGCAACTTGGACATATGGACGTGACACTTCCGGGAAGCGGTCACAGCTAATCAAGAAAATTGAGCTACCTTTCCCCCTTGTTAGAGCTCACATGATTAGGGAATGATGCCAGAAAGCTCCTGAGGATGAGGGACCTCTTGTATAGTGTGTACCACGAGAGTACGCCTTTGTATGCATCTGACCCATAGTCTGAGATGTGGGAAGAGCCACCTATTTGGCCAATAGGTGTAGTGAAACTTGTCGGTGTAACTTGTCTAGAATGCAAGTGTTCCACCACTTAACATTTAATGAAACTTGGTTGTGTTTCATTTTTGTCTGTGTGACTTGAGTTTTGTCCATGTGATTATCCTTTCCTTTTCAAATTTGTGTCAAGTGGATGATTCTTCTTTAGATCGTGACTTCATTGTTATAGATGTTACGGAGTAGAGTTGCACTGAGATGAATGAAAGAGATCAGAGGAAGCAAAGATATTTGATGTAGAAAGAAATTCCTCCCTAGCTGAGAGGGAGTGTTAAAATTTGGCAACTCAGGGATGAATTTCTCCTAGAAGAAACCATATCTTTCAATTATGTTTGAACCACCTATAATAAAATTTCATTTATGACAATTCTAATATGACTTTCCGAAAATAGGAAGTCACATCTCAATTGGAAGTGACTTTCCAAAAATAGAAATTCATGTATAAATGATCAAGGATGATGTCATGTCCCTTCTCAAATACATTTCTAACAGGCTACTACTACACAATTTTGCACAATTTTGGCTAAGAGAACCCATCATTTTCAACTTAGGGACATAGGAGGCAATTTAACTTTATTTGGTTGCTAATGGAATGTGCGGGCCACCCACAGGGGAGTTCGAATTGGCCCATTCAAATAACTTGGAGGGAAAGTTGAATAGGTGGATGGAGGGGCCCACATGAGGCTAGGGAGGCCCAAGGAGTCATAAGAAGGGAGCAACTCTCATTTTGGATTCATTCTTACACTTTACAATCAAAATTACTTAACTGTTCACTCTATTGTTTAGCTGAGTCAACCAGTTGTTTAGCCACGAATCTCTCAACCAAGAGATTCAACCTCTACTTCGGGGGACCATCCATGGCCGACCTAGAGAGGCAGTTCCATAAATATTTCAAGAGTTACGAGAGTGTGTTACAGCACTACCATTCAACCACAACAAGGAGTGTGTATTTTTGGCTAGCTGGAGAATACACAGGGGGAGTTTGGAGCTATCAATGATCAAGCATTTTCCGAAAGAGTTAGAGAATTGGGCGCAGCAAAGGGCCAATATTTCTTGTGAGTTTCAGAGCCAGCATCCCAGCAGTTCGAATTACTGGGCTCGGGGACAGCGCAGAGGGTCAATCCAACAATTTCGGGGAGCTAAGGAGAAGGTGCCATAGGTCGGAAGCCCATCCAAGAAGTCAAGGGATTGATAGCAGAGGTCAACCCAACATTTTGGGTCCATTTCCGAGAGGATTTACAGGCAGATTCCAACAGGTCGAGTTTGTAGTTGCAGCTAAAGCTGGGCTCCAAGGGGATCGAATTTCAGAAGTCTAAACCAGCCAAATTCCTTTCTGGGTTTTGGGCAAGGATCACACTCCTAATTTTATAGAATTTTCTGGGCAGATCTAAGGGGTCAAACAGGGGTCCCAACTGAGCCAGCAACTAGAGGAGCTAAGGGGGAATGTCGGCCACGTTTCCAAGGTCAACATTTGGCCAATTCCTTCGTCGGTTTTTCTGGGTTTTGGCCAAGGAGCAAGGAAATGAAATCTCATAACTTTCTGAACATGAGAAGCAGTGATTCCAGCCCTTCGAAGTCAGCAAATAGAACATTTTTCTGGGGTAGCGCAGTTCAGTTTGGTGCAATAGTTGTAGCAACCTTCAATTCAACATTTTCTCACCTGGGTTTTTTCATGCTTGTCCATTAAGACAAGCCGAGGTGCACCATTATATTTTATTATTGTATTTGCTCCTAAGGAAGTAATAAAATGGCTCAACAGTTCTCGATTTCCAGTGTTTCCATGGGTGCTTAATGTATATTTCATTTTTCTGGTTGATGGATTATTTGCATGATTTGTGTATCACTTATATTTCTGTTTAGGAACATTACAGTGGTATCAAAGCTATACTCTGTTTACGAATCACCGAGATCAAGAACGATCTCCTATGTATTGGAGAAATTATCATTAATAGGGAAATGACACTCTCAACCCTTGGAGGATTACCATCCGAATGGTACGTGTTTAGGACTAATCTTCTCAACAATAACGTAATTCTTGGTTTCGAGGAATTAATGGCAAAATTCATTAAAAAAAAACAAGGATAGAAGAGCAAGAAATAGTGGTGCCTCAAGGCACTTCACTGGTTACAAAGAAGTTCTCCATAATCTGTAGAGAAAGAAACTAACCTGGAAAATATCCTTGGAGATAATATGAAATATCTCGTGAAGAGTGTAGGCAATATATCTCTTAAATTGAATCAAGGCAATACAATCCACTTACAGGATGTACTATATGTACTTGACCTCAAAAAGAACTTGGTGTCCATCTCGGCAATGGAAGGCAAAGGCTACAAGGTGACCTTCAGCGATGGCAAGGTACATGTATGGAAAAAAATGTTAAAGATGCATTTACTCTTGGGTTTCGAGTTGATTCATAATATTAGGTCGGTGGAAGTCCGCTAAGTGTCATGTCTTGTGACACATCTCTTAAGTCCGAACTTTGGCATTGGAGGTTTGCCCACCTTCATTATAGAGCTCTACCCGATGTAAGACAAATGGTGACAGGGATGCCCGAATTCCGAGTAGAGAAAGAAGGTGCATGTCCGGGATGTCCCGAAGGAAAGCTTAAAAGGGGACCATTCCCCTCAAGCCAAAGCAAGACCTATGATATATTACAGTTGGTTCACTCAGACATATCCAGTATGATGCCTATGAACTCCTTGGGAGGATATTCATATTACCTTACTTTTACAGATGACTATTCTCAAAAAACTTGGATATACTTCTTGAAAAAGAAGGATGAAGTGTTCTCTTGGTTTCAACACTACAAAGCCTTGATCGAGAATCAAACCGAAAAGAAGATCAAGATCTTAAGGATTGATAATGGAACTAAATATGAATCTAACGAGTTTCATGACTTTTTTAAAGAGGTTGGCATTAAGAGGGAGACTACTACACCATATACTCCTAAACAGAATGGTGTGGCAGAAAGGAAGAACCGTATGATTGTGGAAATTGTCTGTGCCATGCTCCATGATCAAAGACTTTCGAATTTTCTATGGGCCAAAGCTGCAAGTGCCGTCGTATATGTACAAAACCGATGTCCTCGTCAAGCATTGGGCTCTAAGACTCCTGAAGAAATGTTCACCGGTAAGAAACTTAACATACCTCATTTTATAATTTTTGGAAGCCCTGTATATTTTCATGTGCCGAAAGAGAAAAGGAATAAATTGGGTGCACCTGGAAAGAAAGGAATCTTCGTGGGCTATGGTGAAAATATTAAGGGCTATAGAATATATGTAGTCGGTCAAAGGGAAGTCGTGATTAGTCATGATGTCACCTTTGATGAAGATATGGCTCTTAGCAAGGTGAACAATCTTCCTACTTTAAGGAGATCTCAAGAAGTTGACAGCAGGGAACCAAAAGAAAAAGATGATGTAACAATGCCCGATGTGGATGAACCCATGGATCCTATTGATCCACCTGAGCCTTCCTCTTCTAGGAAGAGGCCCTCTTGGCTTAGGGGGCTACTCGATGATGCTGAAGGACACACTGCACCCCGAGGAACCTTCCGTGAAGTAAGAAACCTGACAGGTATCAGGGATACCTGACCATCGTGAGCACGATCATACAAAATGAGCCTTCATCATTCTCAAATTCCATCAAGCATCAAGTATGGAAGGATGCTATGACCAAAGAATATGAGAGTATTATGAAGACCCCAGGACAAGACAGTTGTCACTTCTAAATGGCTTTACAAGATAAAGCATGCAGCAGATGGAAGTACATAAAAGTATAAGGCTCGTTTTGTCGCTCGTGGCTTCTCCCAGAAGGAAGGTATAGACTATGACGAGATATTTGCACCTGTTGCCAGATATGCCACCATCCACTTGATCATAGCCCTTGCGGCTTCACAAGGATGGAACCTACATCATATGGATGTCAAGACCGTGTTCTTGCATGGTTCGATCAAAGAAGAGGTCTATGTGGAGCAACCCAAAGGATTTGAGATTTATGATAAAAAATATCATGTATGCAGGTTAAAGAAGGCTCTCTATGGGCTGAAGCCAGCACCCCGAGCATGGTATGAGAGGATGATAGCTACTTGATGAAGCTAGGATTCACTATGAGTGAAGCCGATCCTAACCATTACTTTAAGTTTGAAGATGACAAACCTCTCATACTGGTGTCGTATCCAGATGACCTCTTTCTAACAGGTGCAGACCCTCTCATTCACGAATGTAAGAGGGAGTTGGGTTCTGAATTTGAAATGAAGGACCTAGGACTGATGTATTATTTCCTAAGTCTGGCAGAAGCCAAGGGAAATTTTCCTATCTCAAGGAAAATATGTGGTGAAGATATTGGAAAGATTCAGTATGGTGGACTACAAGCCTGTTACTACCCCGATGGAACTTGAATTTAAGAAGTTAAGCGGTAGTGTTGTTGGACCTGTTTTACGAAATGCCACCGAGTATCGTCAACCCGTCGGAGCATTAATGTTCTTAGTGAACTCCCGTCTAGATATATGCTTCGCAGTCAACAGGGTGAGTAACATATGGTTGAACCTCACCACATATATTGGATTGGTGCCAATAATCTGTTGAGATATCTTCGTTGCACAATTACTTATGGGTTAAGATACACTGCCAGAGATGTGAGACTACTTGGATACACTGATGTTGATTGGGCAAGCAGTGTGGTGGATATGGTTGGCAAGTACAGGAGGGATCCACGTACCCTAAGTCGATTATAAGTATCGAATACCCATCTTTTGGTTTCATTCAAGGGGTAGCTCTTTGGCACACATGGCCTCCAGCAATCATCGGCACTACACACTGGCAGGCACAAGGCAGATTAGCCCATGATATATGGAGCCTATATAGTGATCACATGCAGGGACTAGGGGCGAGGGCCAAAGGGATTCCATCAGTTGATAGGGCTATGCCGCAACCAGTTTGGCTATGGGATAAAGGGATTCAGTTGATTGATAGATCACTCGTGATGAGCAGAGTCATGGAAGAGAAAAATATAGTTCGCTCTGGGGATGACACATGGGGGTTCATAAAGGGTTTCATCATATGGGGAGGCAAACATTCTCTATTGTTGCATAGGTTTGGAGTTAGATTTGGATGGGTAGGCCTTGGTGCCATAGAGATGCCCAAGGAGGATATGTCTCACCTCTTTCGGTATTCCACCATCGAGTTCTAAGAGAGGAGGATACTTACTGCGCACAATGGGGAGTATGACATAGTCATAGTAGCACAGCGTCAGCATGGTGGCACCACTCTAGGACTAGCAGGGAATTGGGGCATCATAGCTCTCCACAGCACAATAACCTTAAGGGATGTGTCGGCTACTAGTGGTGGAGATCATACAGATCTTCCATTGAGCTTTAGCGAGTCACTGATGGAGCAGGGGACTTCTGGTACTTTCATCGAGCATGATAGTGAGTGGAGTGAGGGGAGCTTCATGTTGGACAAGATTGCTTGGGATCCTGGTATTGAAGGATTCTTTCATATCAGGACAGTTCAGAGGTCAGGGACAATCCAGTGGCACATCTGGGACCCGGGCACATTTTGCAGTGACAGTGGGGAGCAACAGTTAAAGAGGATGCATTCCCAAGCATTGCTTGAGGACAAGCAATTTTTTTTGCATGAGGGAGCTTGCTGGATGAGGATGCCACCTAGGAGGGTGAGCACATTTTAGAGCCCCCATCTTTGAGGTTGCTTGAGGGCAAGCGACATTTGGGAGGGGAGGATCGTCATGTCCCTTCACAAATACATTTGTAATAGGGTGCTGCTACACAAGTTTGCACAATTTTGATTAAGGAAGAGAACCCATCATTTTCGACTTAGGGACTTAGGGACTTAGGAGGCAATTCAACTTTATTGGTTACTAGTGGAATATGGGGGCCACCCACATGGGAGTTTGAATTGACCCATTCGAATAACTTGGAGGGAAAGTCGAATAGGTGGATGGAGAGGCCCACATGAGGCTGGGGAGGCCTAAGGAGTTATAAGGAGGGAACAACTCTCATTTTGGATTCATTCTTACACCTTACAATCAAAATTACTTGATTGTTCGCTTTGTTGTTTAGCTGAGTCAACTGGATATTTAGCCATGAATTTCTCAAGCGGGAGATTCAACCTCTACTTCAAGGGACCATCCATGTCTACCCTAGAGAGGCAGTTCCATAAGTATTTCAGGCGTTCCGGGAGTGTGTTACAGCACTACCATTCAGCCACAACAGGGAGTGCGTATATATGGGTAGCTAGAGAATACGCAGGGGGAGTTTGGAGCTATCAATGATCAAGCATTTTTCCGGATGATTTAGAGGATTGGGAGAGTAGAAAAGGGCCAACCTTTCTTATGAGTTTCAGAGCCAGTAGATCCAGCATCCCGGCAGTTCAAATCACTGGGCTTGGGGACAACGCAGAGGGCCAGTCCAGCAATTTCATGGAGCTAAGGAGCAGGTGCCATATGCCGAAATCCAATCCGGGAAGTAAGGGGATTGATAACAGAGCTCAACCCAACACTTTGGGTCCATTTTTGAGAGGATTTACAGGCAGATGCTAGTAGGCCGAGTTTTGCAATTGCAGCTGAAGCTGGGCTCTAAGGGGGTCGAATTTCAGAACTCTGAACCACCCAAATTCCTTTCTGGGTTTTTCTGGGTTTTTCTGGGTTTTGGCCAAGGATCACACACCTAATTTTATAGAATTTGTTGGGCCAATCTAAGGGGTCAAATAGGTGTCCCAATTGATCCAGCAGCTAGAGTAGCTAAGGGGGAATGTGGGCCAAAATTCTGAGGTCAACATTTGGCCAATTCCTTCGTGGGTTTAGGCCAAGGAGCAAGGAGCTTAAATCTCATAATTTTTTGAGCACGAGAAGCAGTAATTCCAGCCCTTCGAAGTCATAAAACAGAACAATTTTCTAGGGCAACGCAGTTCAGTTTGGTGCAGCAATTGTAGCAGCCTTCAGTTCAACATTTTCTCACCTGGGTTTTGTCATGCTTGTCCTTTGAGACAAGCCCAGGTACACCATTCTATTTTACTATTGTATTTGCTCCTGAAAAAGTAAAAAAATGGCTCAATAGTTCTCTATTTCCAGTGTTTCCATGGGTACTTAATGTATATTTCGTTTTTCTAATTGCTGGATTGTTTGCATTCTTTGTATATCAATTATATTCCTATTTAGGAACATTACAGATGATCTCGACATATGAAATCCACTTTAAAATCAGATAAATCATGATTTTACAAGTCAAGAATTAATATTTTTATCCTTATTATTATTATTATTATTCACGAAAAGTCATTCACCTTATGGATTAATAAAAACAAATTCTCTCATGGAATAAGTAAACTAAACTGAGAATCTCTTACTTGACAAATCAAAAATCTCTCTTAGAATAAAATAATAATTCCACACTTAGGAGAATGTAACTCCCCCTCGCTAATTCAATGTATGGCAAAAAAGTAACTTTTCCTCATTAAATGTAGTTGTAACTCCCTCATTCAATTCAATTTGTAACTCTTACCAAATATTATCTCATGTCTAAGTGTAACTCTCTCTCTCCCTAATTCATATTGTAAGACAAGTGTACCTCTCTCTCTATTCTTGGGATGAGTTACACTTCTCCTTAAGTAACTCCATGTAATTCGATTCTCCTATTATTTTCTCAAGGCATGAATTTATTTTGTAACTCATCTAATTTCTCATATATTTAAGCAAGAGCAAGTGAGAGTTGAAAGTAGCATGTTCATTGTGAAGAAGGAGAGAAAGAGTATCGTGTAAGACAAGTGTGATAACTAGTGAAGAGCAAGAGCAAGGGAAGAGTTGGAGCATGTGTGAAGAACATGATTTGATTAAGTGAAGGAGATCTTCAAGCAAAGAGCAAGTGCACTTCAACTGCAAGTTGATCATACATTGGTGACTTTAATCTCTCTCTCTCTCTCTCTGTGTACTCTGCTGAACAATTGAAGAAATCTAATAGAAGAAGAATCATTTAGGTTTTCCCCCTTGAGGGGGTTTTCCTTGATCATTGGACCAAAACCCCAATGTCTCATATTTGTGCTTGGTTGTCTTCATATGATCCTTAATTTTATGCTCTATCTACAATTGCTAATTTGAAACGTTTTGAAGAATAAATATGCATTCTAAGCAATTGTAACAAAATAGAACATGAAATTTTCTACAAAGTACATTAAGTTTTCTGCAAAGTACATTAAGCTTTCTGCAAAGTACATTCAATTTTCTACATAAAACTTTCAAGTTTTTGCAAAGAATTTTTAAATTTTGCATAGAAATTTCATATTTTAACAACACAACTGTCTATGTCCAAAATAAATTTTCTGATTGTGCTCTAAACAACAAGACTCCCGAAGAAGTCTTCATAGGTGAAAAGCCTGAGGTTGGGCACTTGAGGATGTTTGGTTTTCCTATATACTTCAATGTGCCAAAAGAAAAGAGGAACAAGTTGGAAGCGTCAATAAGAAAGACATGTTTGTTGGTTATTGTGAGAATTCTAAAGCTGACAAAATATATGTATCTGGTCAAAGAACTATAGAGTTTAGCAGGGATGTAACATTTGAGAAAAAAATTGAATCTAACAGACCAGAAATCCTACTGCAAAAAATTGATTTACATTACCTACTTGTATTCTTCATTTAACAAGTCATTTTTAGAAATATTCATAAAATATTAATGTAAATGCACTGCAGCCTACACCACTATATAGATCAAGTACTCAAAACTGAATGAGACAAACATGCAAAGGGCACTTATTTTTGGACTAAATGTCCCCGGAAAAACCCAATGCGGGAAATTCGATGCAGCAACTCTAAGGGTTTTCTATTATTAAGTAGAAGTTATGAATACAAATGTTGGTTTCCCTCTCGGCAAACAAGTGACAGAGAAATAGAATGGCAGAAAACTTGAGTGAGTTTTACCTCACTTCACCCGGCAGAATCTGGTTGTTCCGGCAGCAAAACTTGATGGCCCCGGCTACAACTTCGTTACCCCTTCGTAGTAACTGCGTGGAGCTCTCTAAGGCTCTGCGTCAGCTTTGTGTTAGCATGTTTGCCCACAGCATTAGCTTTCCCAATTGTTCCGGTAGCTCCTCGGCTTTCTGCATGGAAGGCAGCTCTTCCTCTACGATGGCCCTCCTGGCTCTACGTCAAGGCTGCGTTGACCCAGACTAGCCCAACGACATCTCTCTTGGCTACTGCGCTGCCTCCACAAGTTTCTCTCCACCTCTTTGTCTTTATTCCCAAACTATCACTGCCCCTCAACTACAAGATCTCCCCAATCGATTGCCCTCCTAAGAACTTCTCACCTCAGAAAATCGATTTCCTCAATCTTACTGTGTGTCTTCTCCAACTGACTCCAAGCCTCCATTTATACTTTTCATGTTGAGAAATCAATGACCGAGATTAAGTCTCTAATCAACGGCTAAGATTAAATTAGATTTGATCCTTGTCTCTTAGAAGCTTCTCACCCATATTTTTTATTAATACCCATTAATATTTTTATTTTCCTAAGTTTCGACTTAAGAACCCTATTATTAATTATTTTAATAAAATACAATTCGGGTGGAATTTCACCAAACGATTTATGGGTCTTGAAGATCTCATGTGTTCTAGCCCCTCCACAACATTTCGAAGCTAAAGCACATCTAATGCTACCCAAAAATCAACACTCCCTCTTAGCGAGGAATGTGCTCTAATAATACTTCCCATACGAAGTATCACATTGATCCACAACATCAGTCCTTTACGTTGTTGATGCTCAGCCTGCTACCCTTCATCCACTACATTGTTGCAAGTTGTATTATTTCCCATGACACTGCCATTGTCACTGCTACATCTGTACTATAGCGCCCTCTCAATATGTTGCATCACGCTGTCCATAATGTTGCCACTGTTAACTGTTGCATTGCAACTCAGTTGTTGAGAAGTAAGCAACTGAAAAAGCTACCCAAAAGCTGACATGTTGGTCGGTTGGGATGTCCCTGGATGTTGAAGCTACCTCTGCTGCTAATTTGTGTTGACCCTCTGATGCTAATGCATTGTTTTTGTATCTGCTTTGTGCCTCCCGCATTGCTGCAACACTCTACTGCGCTGCTTTAGACTTTGGCACTCTACTTCTGCCACTATTGCTCCATCATCCCTCGCACCAACTAACTCCCGTCATTTTGCTACTGTCATTAAGGGCTCCCATAGCCGTATGTGATTCAAGATTTTGGGCACCTTAAGGATCCTGCCCCTTTTTCCTGTAGTCCTCCCGACTATAGCTCAATATCGCCCCAACTCTTCTCTAGAGGTGCATGAACACTCATGGCACAATCCCCATCATCATCCTCTTTGTTAGCTTTTGTTGGCGCAGCCTTTGAGTCAGAGTTCTCTTCCTTGCCCTTATTCCTAGGGCACTCAGTGGCGACCCAGTTCTCCACATATGAAGCATCTGACTTTGGATATATATTTCTTTTTTCTCTTCTGATGCCCTTGTTGTCCCACTGATGCGAGAGTTGCATCCTCCTCTTCCTGCTTCTTAACTCTAATCCCTTTCTTGTTGCTTCCCGCCTTGGTCAACCATCTTACATCTTCTTGTCAAAGACCTGTCCACATCTCCTCCCAAATGGGGAGAGAAGCCCTGCCCAAGATGCTTTGGAAAAGGTAGTGACTGCATTCAGGGT
>APFE031309671.1:83763-109030 GCA_000404065.3 Pinus taeda
GTCAATCCGACGGTCGGTTTGTGAGATATCGTCTGCCCTAGTGTGATAATGAAGCCGCTAATGCTGATGCTGCTGATCTAGGGTTTGCTACTGCTGATATTTATCAGATTCATTGTACTATTTCTCTCTACTGAATTATTAAAGATAAAAGAAGATTTGATCAAAGGGTTTCCCCACACATTGTGGGGTTTGTCCCTGGCTAGCTGCCACATCTTGTGTCTCTTGTCTTGGCTTGTTTTATGTCAATCGTTTAATGTTCTCTCTGCACTTAACTTACTATACATGTGATTTCTAATCTATGGATAATAATAATAATAAAAAGAAGTAAACTACTCTAAGCATATAACATACCATAACTTAACATGGTATCAGAGTTGAAGTGAAGACAAAGCCCGAGCAAGAACAAGAGCAATCACCGAAGAGAAGATTAGCAAGGTTATCCTAAAATAACTATGGGGTCCTCAACACTCTTCCCCGACGAAGACAAGCTTCGTGAGAAGTCTGACTATCATGGATGGAAGATGTCTCTCGATCTAACTTTAGAAGATCAGGGAGTGTTGGACCATGTGAGAGGCAATATTGTTGAGCATCCATCAAATGCACCCGCTGCTGCCAGGAACAAATGGAAATCCAGAGAAGTCAAAACAAAGAAGATCATCTGGGACTCTATTGACAAGTGTTTGGTAGCCTACATCTCCGATCTGAACACCTCCAAGGAAATCTACTATAGACTAGTGAGTTTATTTAAAGTTAATGATGCAAATCAAGTTTTGTTTCTTAGAAATAAGCTAAAGGAAATTAAGAAGGGCAAAGATAAGAGCATGCAAGCATATTTCTTAAGAATCACCGAGATCAAGAACGATCTCCTATGTATTGGAGAAATTATCATTGATAGGGAAATGGCACTCTCAACCCTTGGAGGATTACCATCCGAATGGTACGTGTTTAGGACTAATCTTCTCAACAATAACATAATTCTTGGTTTCGAGGAATTAATGGCAAAATGCATTAAAAAAAACAAGGATAGAAGAGCAAGAAATAGTGGTGCCTCAAGGCACTTCACTGGTTACAAAGAAGTTCTCCATAATCTGTAGAGAAAGAAACTAACCTGGAAAATATCCTTGGAGATAATATGAAATATCTCGTGAAGAGTGTAGGCAATGTATCTCTTAAATTGAATCAAGGGAATACAATCCACTTACAGGATGTACTATATGTACTTGACCTCAAAAAGAACCTGGTGTCCATCTCGGCAATGGAAGACAAAGGCTACAAGGTGACCTTCAGCGATGGCAAGGTGCATGTATGGAAAAAAATGTTAAAGATGCCTTTACTCTTGGGTTTCGAGTTGATTCATAATATTAGGTCGGTGGAAGTCCGCTAAGTGTCATGTCTTGTGACACATCTCTTAAGTCCGAACTTTGGCATTGGAGGTTTGCCCACCTTCATTATAGAGCTCTACCCGATGTAAGACAAATGGTGACAGGGATGCCCGAATTCCGAGTAGAGAAAGAAGGTGCATGTCCGGGATGTCCCGAAGGAAAGCTCAAAAGGGGACCATTCCCCTCAAGCCAAAGCAAGACCTCTGATATATTACAGTTGGTTCACTCAGACATATCCAGTATGATGCCTATGAACTCCTTGGGAGGATATTCATATTACCTTACTATTACAGATGACTATTCTCAAAAAACTTGGATATACTTCTTGAAAAAGAAGGATGAAGTGTTCTCTTGGTTTCAACACTACAAAGCCTTGATCGAGAATCAAACCAAAAAGAAGATCAAGATCTTAAGGATTGATAATGGAACTAAATATGAATCTAACGAGTTTCATGACTTTTTTAAAGAGGTTGGCATTAAGAGGGAGACTACTACACCATATACTCCTAAACAGAATGGTGTGGCAGAAAGGAAGAACCGTACGATTGTGGAAATTGTCTGTGCCATGCTCCATGATCAAAGACTTTCGAATTTTCTATGGGCCAAAGCTACAAGCGCCGTCGTATATGTACAAAACCGATGTCTTCGTCAAGCATTGGGCTCTAAGACTCCTGAAGAAATGTTCACCGGTAAGAAACTTAACATACCTCATTTTATAATTTTTGGAAGCCCTGTATATTTTCATGTGCCGAAAGAGAAAAGGAATAAATTGGGTGCACCTGGAAAGAAAGGAATCTTCGTGGGCTATGGTGAAAATATTAAGGGCTATAGAATATATGTAGTCGGTCAAAGGGAAGTCGTGATTAGTCATGATGTCACCTTTGATGAAGATATGGCTCTTAGCAAGGTGAACAATCTTCCTACTTTAAGGAGATCTCAAGAAGTTGACAGCAGGGAACCAAAAGAAAAAGATGATGTAACAATGCCCGATGTGGATGAACCCATGGATCCTATTGATCCACCTGAGCCTTCCTCTTCTAGGAAGAGGCCCTCTTGGCTTAGGGGGCTACTCGATGATGCTGAAGGACACACTGCACCCCGAGGAACCTTCCGTGAAGTAAGAAACCTGACAGGTATCAGGGATACCTGACCATCGTGAGCACGATCATACAAAATGAGCCTTCATCATTCTCAAATTCCATCAAGCATCAAGTATGGAAGGATGCTATGACCAAAGAATATGAGAGTATTATGAAGACCCCAGGACAAGACAGTTGTCACTTCTAAATGGCTTTACAAGATAAAGCATGCAGCAGATGGAAGTACATAAAAGTATAAGGCTCGTTTTGTCGCTCGTGGCTTCTCCCAGAAGGAAGGTATAGACTATGACGAGATATTTGCACCTGTTGCCAGATATGCCACCATCCACTTGATCATAGCCCTTGCGGTTTCACAAGGATGGAACCTACATCAGATGGATGTCAAGACCGTGTTCTTGCATGGTTCGATCAAAGAAGAGGTCTATGTGGAGCAACCCGAAGGATTTGAGATTTATGATAAAAAATATCATGTATGCAGGTTAAAGAAGGCTCTCTATGGGCTGAAGCCAGCACCCCGAGCATGGTATGAGAGGATCGATAGCTACTTGATGAAGCTAGGATTCACTAGGAGTGAAGCCGATCCTAACCATTACTTTAAGTTTGAAGATGACAAACCTCTCATAGTGGTGCCGTATCCGGATGACCTCTTTCTAACAGGTGCAGACCCTCTCATTCACGAATGTAAGAGGGAGTTGGGTTCTGAATTTGAAATGAAGGACCTAGGACTGATGTATTATTTCCTAAGTCTGGCAGAAGCCAAGGGAAATTTTCCTATCTCAAGGAAAATATGTGGTGAAGATATTGGAAAGATTCAGTATGGTGGACTACAAGCCTGTTACTACCCCGATGGAACTTGAATTTAAGAAGTTAAGCGGTAGTGTGGTTGGACCTGTTTTACGAAATGCCACCGAGTATCGTCAACCCGTCAGAGCATTAATGTTCTTAGTGAACTCCCGTCTAGATATATGCTTCGCAGTCAACAGGGTGAGTAACATATGGTTGAACCTCACCACATATATTGGATTGGTGCCAAGAATCTGTTGAGATATCTTCGTTGCACAATTACTTATGGGTTAAGATACACTGCCAGAGATGTGAGACTACTTGGATACACTGATGTTGATTGGGCAAGCAGTGTGGTGGATCGTAAGAGCACTTTCGAGTGTTGTTTCTCCTTGGGATCTGCATCAATATCCTGGATGAGCAGGAAGCAGAAGTCAGTGGCTGTGAGCACCACTGAGGTAGAGATATTGCTGCTAGCTTGGCCATGTGTGAGGCAATCTGGTTACGAAAGCTCTTCAGTGAGCTGTTTGGATTTACATTGGATACCACCGTGATTCTTTGTGATAACCAGAGTGGGATTCGTTTATCAGAGAATCTCGTATTTCATGATCGCTCCAAGCATATCAATATCAGGTACCACTATATTCGAGATATGGTGCAGTGGGGAGCTATAAGGCTCCAACATATCAGTACAGATGAACAGGTCGCCGACATTTTGACAAAGCCCCTAGGAAAGGTCAAATGTTTTACTTTCCGAGAACGACTTGGTGTCGTTCAAAAACCCTCTGATGAGGATCCTATATGATGTATGGAGCTCTTGGAGCTCCGGGGGGGGGTGCGGGGTACTCCTTGGAGTGACATATGACCACGGGGTGACTCACCATCCCCTAGTGGTGTATGTGTATAGGGTAAAAGAATCAAAACTTTCCCTGTGACACCCTGTGGCAACTATGTAGTAGGATGATTAGTTCTCTTTTGAGGTCTGGATGATGTGTTCTCCATGACGATCATGTAGCAGGATGATTAGTTCTCGTGTGAGGTCTAGATGATGTGTTCTCTGTGACGATCATGTAGCAAGATGATTAGTTCTCCTGTGAGGTCTGGATGATGTGTTCTCCATGACGATTGTGTAGCAGGATGATCTGTTCTCCTATGAGGTTTGGATGATGTGTTCTCCATGATGATTGTGTATCAGGATGATTAGTTCTCCTGTGAGGCCTGGATGATGTGTTCTCCATGGTGATTGTGGAACGGGATGATTTTCTCTCCTATGGGCCAGGATGATTAGTTCTCCGTGGCATTCACTGGACAGGATGATTCTCTCTCCTGTGGATAGGATGATTAGTTCTCTTGTTGAGGCATCCTACCCATGCAGTCTAGGAATCATGGGAAGTACCTCTCATTTGATCAATGAGCAGGGAAATGAGGATAGGGACCATAGTAGTACTGATGGATGCATCGTTATATCTACCGTACTCCCTATGCTACGATGACCTCATTGATCTGGGATCAATGATACTGGTCTGGGACCAATGGTAGGAGTTGCACCCACTATGACACTAACTTCGAGTCAGTTGAGGACTAGTCTGGGACCAGTGGTACACACTTTGAGACTGACTTTGAGTCAGTGGAGGATGGTATGATTCATCCTCGATTACTTCTTCGTTTTCATAATTTGAGCAGAGCAGAATAGAGCAGAGTAGAGCAAATCAGCACAAGGCATAACTGAGCAAAGAAGAGCAGGGATCAAGTTGTACAGGGTAGTGCATTTGATGGATGAATAGTAGTGACAAATAGACGAATTGATGATGAAGTTCTCCCTAGTTGAGAGGGAGTGTTAAAATTGGAAACTAGGGCCAAACTCCATGTGGGTCACCTTATTCATGGTTGATAATATTTTTCCTAGATTCTTCTCGTCGAGAGGTGTAGGATTGATCTAAAGACCATCCAATTCTGATAAGTATTTATGGAGATATGAATTTATTTTGATTATGGAATAATTATCAAGCTGACCAATGACTCATGTAGGCTCAGAAGCCCAACAGACGCATCTATTCATCATCAACATTTGTATATAAATACAGGATGCCTTTTCCTCATTTGGACACTCACATCTCATCACATCTCTCTCTCTCTCTCCTGCGCAGAAAAGAGGCTCTTCTCCTACTGCGCAGAAAGGGACTCTTCTCTCACACGTGTGGAAGGAAGGACGCAGAATTTAGGGCTGCAACTGCAGATCAGAAGTTTGACCAACATTGACCATTAGACTCTCTCTCAGAACTGTGTTGTAGGTGGAACTAACTCTCCTCAGAAGGCCGTACATTTTGGTGAAGGAATCAAGGCAATCCGACGGTCGGTTTGCAAGATATTGTCTGCCCTAGTTTAGGGCTAATCTAGTGTTTGTACTATTTCTCTTTGTTGAATTATTGAAGATAAAAGAAGATTTGATCAAAGGGTTTCCCCATATTGGGGTTTGTCACTGGCTAGCAGCCACATCTTGTGTCTCTTGTCTTGGCTTGTTTTCTATCGATCGTTTAATGTTCTATCTACACTTTACTTAATGTACATGTGATTGCTAATCTGTAGATAATAATAATAAAAAGAAGTGCACTGCTCTAAGCATAGAACATACCATAACTTAACACTAAGGCTCTGTGTTAGCACTTCTGCCCAATGCATTAGCTTTCCCAGCTATTCCGGCAATTTCCAGTAGTTTCCCGGCTTTCTGCGTGGAAGACAACTCTTCCTCCGCGTTGGCCCTCCAAGCTCTACGTCAAAGTTTCATGGGCCCAGACTGGCCCAGCGACAACTCTCCCATCTATTGTGTTGCCTCCACAAGTTTCTCTTTGCCTCTCTATCTGTATTCCCAAACTATCACTGCCCCTCAACTGCAAGATCTCCCCAATTGATTTCTCTCTTGAGAACTTCTCACCTCAGAAAATCAATTTCCTTAATCTTACTGTGTGTCTTCTCCAACTGACCCCAAGCCTCCATTTATAGTTTTCCTGTTGAGAAATCAACAACCAAGATTAAGTCTCTAATCAGTGACTAAGATTAAATTAGACTTGATCCTTGTCTCTTAGAAGCTTCTCACCCATATTTTTATTAATACCCATTAATATTTTTATTTTCCTAAGTTTAGTCTTAGGAACCACATTAAAATATTAATTATTTTAATAAAATATAATCCAAGTGGAATTTCACCAAACGATTTATGGGTCTTGGAGACCTCATGTGTTTTAGTTCCTCCACAACATTTCGAAGCTAGAGCACATCTGATGCTACCCAGAAATCAACACTCCCTCTTAGCAAGGAATGTGCTCTAACAATACTTCCCATAAGAAGTATCACATTGATCCACAACATCGGTCCTTTGTGCTGCTGATGCTCAGCTTTCTACCCTTCATCCATTACGTTGTTGCAATCTGTAATGTTGACCATGACACTGCCACTATCGCTGCTACATCTGTACTACAACTCCCTCTCAATATGTTGCATCATGTTGCCCATAACACTGCCATTGCTAATTGTTGCACTGCAACTCAGTTGTTGAGAAGTAAGCATTTGAAAAAGCTACCCAAAGCTTACATGTTGGTCAGTTGGGATGTCCCTGGATGTTGAAGCTACCTCTGTTTTTGACCCTCTCATGTTACTGCGCTGCTGTTGTATCTGGTCTGTGCCTCCAGCATTGCTGCAACTCTCTACTGCACTGCTTCAGACTTTGGCACTCTAGTTTTGCCACTGTTGCTCCATCATCCCTCACACCGACTCCCATCATTCTGCTACTATCATTAAGGACTCTCGTAGCCATGTGTGATCCAAGAGTTTGAGCACCCCAAGGATCCTATCCCTTTTTCCTGTAGTCCTCCCGACTACAACTCAATATCGCCCCACGTCTTCTCTAGAGGTACATAAGCACTCATGGTGCAATCTTCATCATCGTCCTCTTTGTTATCTTTCGTTGGAGCAACATTTGAGTCAGAATTCTCTTCCCTGCCCTTCTTCCGAGGGCACCCAGTGGCGAAATGACCCAATTCTCCACCTCTGAAGCATCTGACTTTGGATATATCTTTCTCTTTCCTCTTTTGTTTCCCTTGTTGTCCCGCTGATGCGAGAGTTGCATCCTCCTCTTCCTCCTTCTTAACTCTAATCCCTTTGTCGTTGCTTCCCGCCTTGGTCAACCGTATGATCTTTTCCTATCAAAGAGCTACCCACATCTCCTCCCAACTAGGAGAGAAGCCTTGCCCAAGATGCTTTGAACAAAGGTTTCTCAGTCTTCGGTGACTGCACTCAGGCAGTCCTGGCCATGAATTCAGGATTTGGTGTAGACCCTACGGAAGTTAGCTGGTCTTGGATCCCTTGCAACCTAAGAAGGAAGGGATCGATTTCTTCTCCCTTTTGCATTTGATACTGTCTCATCTGACTCTCAAGCAACATATTTCGTTGAACAAAAGTTCCCTCATACAAAGTGGTCAAGGCCTCCCACATTTCCCTTCTTGTGTCCTTCTCAACAATATGTGGGATCACATGATCCTTGACCCCGTCCAAGATCATGAATTCCGCTTTTTCCTAAGCCTCCCCATGCTTCTTGAGAGGGTCAGCATCAACTGGAACAACAACCGTCTTCAAGGCATAATCCTTGATGCGATTTTTCTCCAAAACTGTCAGGATCCTGGACTTCCAGATGACAAAGGTGCATGCTCCATCCAACCTGTCCTGATCCCTCAGTACATTAACTGCCATCTCTGCTCAAATGAGTGTCGAACAGGTTCTCTTCTCCTAGTTTTTCTTCTGCCCCAGCAAAACTCGGATAGGGATTTCTTTGGTGCTAGACATCCTCTAAGGAACAAGCTCCCTCTGAAATTCGATTTCGTTCACGGAAATCCTTTTGCCAACAAATATCAAACCACCCCTCTCTGATCTCTGTATGTTGCTTCTCAGTATTGGATCTAGATTTCTTGGCAAGAAATCTTCTGAGGAACTGATTCCCTCTACTTTGCTTCTACCTCACTAGGTATTGCTCTGCACCAACAGAATCAACACCCCACCAGCAACTCTAGATGAAATCTGCATTGCAACTCTAGCCCCGACAACTGGAAAACTAAGACTCAACAGTCTCCGTTGCCCTTTGCAGCTACAACATCACACAAATAGGTTGACGCAGGCTCTGTGGAGCCTTGCTTGGTGACTGCATCACCCCTCCTCTACTCTTGGCTAAAAATTGTGCTGTCCCTTGGGACAACTTTCGTCAGCACAGATTCTCCTATGTCCTTTCGCTGAAGGCTTTAGTCCTCCTTGATGTGCAATCCCTCATATACCATGTGAAAATTTCTGAATCTAACCAACCAGAAATCCTACTACAGAAAATTGATTTACATTACCTACTTGTATTCTTCATTTAACAAGTTATTTTTAAAAATATTCAGAAAATATTAATGAAAATACATTGCAGCCTACACCACTATACAAATCAAGTACTGAAAAATAAATGAGACAAACATGCAAAGGACACACTTATTTTTGGACTAAGCGTCCCCAGAAAAATCCAATGCGGGAAAACCGATGTAGCAGCTCTAAGGGTTTTCTATTATTAAGCAGAAGTTTTGAATACAAATGTTGGTTGCCCTCCCAGCAAACCAGTGACAGAGAAATACAATGGCGAAGAACCTGAGTGAGTTGTACCTCACTTCACCTGGCAGAATCTCATTTTTCTGGCAACAAAATTGGCTAGCCCCGACTAAAACTTCGCTTCCCCTTCACAGTGACTGTGTGGGCCTTCATGGAGCTCTCTGAGGCTTTTTGTCAGCTTTACATTAGCACTTCTGCCCACTGCGTCAACTTTCCTGACTGTTCTGACAGTTTCCAGCAGCTCCTCGGTTTTCTGCATGGAAGGAAAATCTTCCTTTGCATTGGCCCTCCTGGCTCTGCATCAAGGCTGCGTGGGCCTAGATTGGCCCAGCGACAACTCTCCTGACTACTGCACTGCCTCGACAAGTTTCTATCCGCTTCTTTGTCTGTATTCCTGAACTATCACTACCCCTCAGTTGCAATATCTCCCCAATTTATTTCGCTCCTGAGAACTTCTCACCTCAGAAAATCGATTTCCTCAATCTTACTTTGTGTCTTTTCCCACTAACCCCAAGCCTCCATTTATACTTTTACTATTGAGAAATCAACGTCCGAGATTAAGTCTTAATCAATGGCTAAGATTAAATTAAACATGATCCTCGTCTCTTAGAAGCTTCTCACTCAAATTTTTATTATTACCCATTAATATTTTTATTTTCCTAACTTTAGACTTAGGAACCCCATTAATAATACTAATTATTTTAATAAAATACAACTTGGGTGGAATTTCACCAAACGATTTCTGGGTCTTGGAGATCTCATGTGTTTTAGTCGCTCCACAAAATTTTGGAGCTAGAGCAAATCTGATGCTACCCAAAAATCAACAACATTTGATGGGGATGCAACTTTTAGAAAGGAAAGAGACACTCCTCTTCCTCCTGCTAATATTGATAGGCAAGATGATGTATTTGAAATACAAGAAGATCCTAAATGCTGAAATTGATCTTGTTGATGAACCCATGGACCCCTTGGATCCTCCTCCATGTCATCGTCCTGCTAGAAATAAACCATTATGGCTTCATGACACTCAACAAGATGTTGATAGACACGCTGCCCCCAAAGGAACCTTCAGAGAAAACAAGAAACCATGCATGTTCCAGGGATATGTTGTAGCTATGAGCAACATTATTCAAGCATAACCATCTATTTATTATGAAACTTTGAAGGATCAAGTGTGGAAAGATGCAATGGCTGAAAAAATATGAGTCGATCATTCATAGTGATGTATGGGAAGTAGTTCCAAGACTCCAAGGTAAATCTGTTGTGCCTTCTAAATGGTTGTATAAAATTAAACATGGTGTTGATGGCAATATTGAAAAATATAAAGCTAGATTTGTGGCCAGAGGATTCTCTCAGAAAGAGGGAATAGACTATGATGATATTTTTGCACATGTTGCCTACTATACTAGCAACTGATCTTTTATGGCTTGAGTTGCTAGCCAAGGATGGAATCTTCACCAAATGGATGTGAAGCTTGCTTTTCTGCTTGGCTTCCTCAAGGAAGAAGTATTTGTGGACCAACCACAAGGCTTTGAAGTACATGATCGGAAAACACGTGTGTAGACTGAAGAAAGCCCTTTATGGTTTGAAGCAAGCTCTAAGAGCTTAGTATGCGCGCATTGGTAGCTTCAGGATGAAGCTTGGTTTTACTAGAAGCAATGTTGATCCAAATCTTTACTTCAAAATGATCTAAGTTGTGCCTTTTATTCTATGTTGATGATTTTTTTTTGACCGGTGGTGAACCTCTTATCCTTCAATGTAAGAGGGAGTTAGCTTCTGAGTTTGAAATGAAAGATATTCATTTGATGCACTACTTTATGGGCCTAGAAGTATGCCAAAGACCTAGTGAGATTTTCCTTTCTCAAGGAAAATATGTTGTCAAGCTTCTAGAAAGCTTTGGCATGACAGATTGTAAGCCCATGAATACTCCAACGGAGATGAATTTCAAGAGGTTAAGTGGTGAAGTTGCAAGCCCTGATTTGGCTAATCCTTTTGAGTATCAACAACTGATTGGGGCACTGATGTTCTTAGTGAACACTAGATCGGACATATATTTTGCAGTCAATAATTTGTGCCAATTTGTGATTAAGCCAAAAAATGCACACTAGATTACTGGAAAGTATGTATTGAGATACCTGCATGGGACCATCAATCTTGGATTGAGATATATTGCCGAAGATATAAGACTAGATGGGTACTTTGATGTCGATTGGGCCGAGAACTCTACTAACAAAAAGAGCACATCTGGGTGCTTCAGCTTGGGATCTACCATGATATCTTGGATGAGCATAAAACAAAATTTTGTAGCCCTTAGCATGGTTGAAGTAGACTACATTGATGTTAGCATGGCTAGTTGTGAGGAAGTATGGCTAAGGAAGCTCTTAGGAGAGTTGTTTGAGCATGTATTGGATACAACAATAATTTACTGTGACAATAAGAGAATGATTCAACTCGCTGGAAATCTTGTGTTTCGTGATAAGTTCAAGCACATTGAGATCAAATATCATTATATCCGGGATACGGTGCAGAGAGGAGCAGTGAGACTCCATCATATTGTGATTGATGATCAAATAGTTGACATACTTACCAAGGCTTTGTCGAAAGGGAAGTTCCTGGTTTTTTGAGAGAAACTTGGACTAACGGATATGACCCTTCCTAGAGGGGGAGGTCATGGATAACGGAGATGAGACTCAATTGTGCATGATCCTTGTCAAGTGGTAGTCCCCCCAAGAAAAGACTTGGTTGTGTGTGATCCTTAACAAGTGGAAATCCCCCCCAAGCAGAGATCAAACTTGGTTGTGTGTGATCCTTGTCAAGTGGTAATCCCCCCCCCCCAAGCAGAGACTTGGTTGTGTGTGATCCTTGACAAGCATTAGTCCCCCCAAGCAGAGATGAGACTTGGTTGTGCGTGATCCATGTCATGAGTTGATAAGTGGTAATCCCCCCCCAAGCAGAGACTTGGTTGTGTGTGATCGTTGACAAGCAATAATCCCCCCAAGCAGAGATGAGACTTGGTTGTGCGTGATCCTTGTCATGTGTTGATAAGGTGTAACCCCCCCAATTAGAGATCAAACTTGGTCGTGCAAGATCCTTTTCATGTTTTGGCAAGAGATAGTCCCCCCAAGTGAATATAAGGTGATGGATGAATCTCCCCTACGATGATTCTTCTTCATTAGATTGTAACATCATTTTTTCAAAGCATAGATCCTTGTTTAATAAAGAAATTCCCCCATAGCTAAGAGGGAGTGTTGAAAATTGGCAGCTAATGTTGATTTGTGTAGCTTGGGAGGTACTCTAAGCCCTATGGTTCAGGGTTTGGAGGGAAAAGCGCCACAAGGGTCACTTGTGGGCTTGGAACCCAAGTATGGGGTTTTGCATCCAATCATGTTTGGGGTACTTCTAGAGGCCCATTTCTATATGTTATGGCATGAGACGATAGAGGGCGGAAAGTAGAATCCATCGCTTCGAGAATCTTCGAATTCCAAGTTGTAAAAGTGGAGAAATGAATTTTTGATATTGACAAAT
This sequence comes from Pinus taeda, assembly GCA_000404065.3. Classification (NCBI taxonomy): domain Eukaryota; kingdom Viridiplantae; phylum Streptophyta; class Pinopsida; order Pinales; family Pinaceae; genus Pinus; species Pinus taeda. The sequence continues at coordinate 96,182 of APFE031309671.1, forward strand.
TAATTATTGGTTTTCAAGTCATGTAGGCTTGATGTAAATTACTCCAATAGAAGGGTCTCTTCACTAATTCGTTGAAGCCCTTCTTTAGGCTATAAAAAGAGGGTGAACTAGAACCATTTGGAGCATCCAAAAGTGCAACACACACTTGGTCACAAACTCGTTGGAGAGGAGGGATATCTTTGATTTAGATGTAGCTAAGAAGGACAGGACAATGTGGGTGTTTTAGGGTTGTTGGAGCCTCTTGGTGATTGCGTGGAGGGTTGTTATATGCTACATCTAGGTCAAGCTTGAAGAAGGGAGGACGCAAGCCTATGAGGGCAGAAAAAGAGGTAAGGAAGGCTATTGTGGGTGGGTTGTAGTTGGCAGCATACGTCTATGCTAGGCCGCAGGCCTAGCTACTCCAAAACAGGCTAGCATGGAGGTGTTAGGGGCTGCAAAGTGCCTAGAACAACAGCACACGAAAAAAGGAACCTTCCTTGCTTAGGTCACAGTTTTTCAGGGTTGTTCTGGGTGACTGTTTAAGGGTTGTTGTAGAAAGTAGGTGACCTAACCAGTCACAGTGAGGAACAACAACAAACACAAACTTTAACAACAGTGTAATGTGTGTTAGATATGTGTCTTTGGGTCAGATTTGGATCATTCTAGCAACCTGTGGGAGCCAAGTGTTGGATTTGTCTTGGATGTGAAGAAGCTTCAACTAGGAACAGATCTTGTAGCTACGTGATTGGGTGCCATTGATCTGATTGGAGGGCAGTGTGTTGGCTATCGAAAGTAGCCCTAAAGCAGCAGACAAGAAGGACATTATGGGTGCATGATTAGGTAAATTTTGCAACCTAATGAGTAGCCCTTTGATGGACAAAAGAGGCTAATAGAAGGCAGAGTGGAGCTTGGGAATTTCGCCTACCCAAAGAGCAGTTTGATGAGCCTGGTGTTCATTGTAGCAGAAGTGATTTGCAGCAGGTATAGGTGGCAGCCCTCCGGGAGTCTCGATGTGTTGTCTTTTAAAGGACTAAGAGGCATCTAGTGAGCAGTACGGGAACGAAGGATCGACAGGAGTGTGTGGGCTAGCCTGATGCTGCGCAGAAGAGAGAGGAGTTAGTTCGACAGTTCGATTGGAAGAGATGGCAGCGATTGGGTTGCGAGTTCAGGATCGGTTGGAGGGTGCATCCAACCACGTGATCTAGAAGGAAAGGATCTCATGCCTTTTGGATGAGCATGATCTCAAAACCTATGTTGACAGTGCGGTAATAGTACCCGCGGATCTTGTTAGGTTTCTATACCAATAGGAGTCATAATTTTGAATAACTATGGTGAAACCTTGTAATATTGTACATAGCCTTGCTTTTTGCAAATGTTTTCCATATTAAAGAATTAAAAAATGTAAAGAAGGTATGTCCTAAAAGAATAATTAAAGGAAAAAAAGAATGAAAAAGGTCAAAAAATGAAAATATATGAACCACAAAAGACAAAAAGAGACCATGAAAGTGTGCAAGTCAAAATGCCACTGCTATTTACTTTTATGCATAATAATGATTATGTGCAGCTTATCACTCATGCCACAATCCATGGTAATCAAGCTGTTTAATCTTGATTATACAATGCTTTGAATTTTATGTTTATAGTTAGTGAATAAAATCTGACCAAACAGTGTAATCTTGGAAGATCGTTACATAGGTAGAGTAAATAAGAGGATCTCGTTAGTTTAATTTGATCTCTTGGATGATATAAGGTTAGAATTAGATAGTTTACTTTGTAAAAGAAAAGAAAAAGATTGATAAGGGTTTGCTATTCTAAATGCACCCTAATAAAGTGAAAAAAAATGGTAGGATGAGTAAGTAGGTAAGTAGTAGAAAGGTTGCATAAATATCATGTGATTATGCAAAAACACTTATGTCATATTCTTAAATGAAATTTTCAAAAATGCGTAAGTAGTTGTTAAAATTGGCAACTAGGGCCAAACTCCATGTGGGTCAGCTTATTTATGGTAGCTAATATTTTTATTGGATCCTTCTCATCGAGAGGTGTAGGATTGATCCAAAGATCATCCGATTCCTATAAGTATTTATGGAGAAATGAATTTATTTTGATTATGTAATTATTATCAAGCCGACCAGCTCTTATGTAGGCTCAAGAAGCCCAAACGTCATGTCTATTCAACCTATACGTTTTTGGTATAAATAGAAGAGGATTTGATGTCATTCGAACATGCATTCTTGAGGTGATCTCCTCCTCTCCACGTCTTGGGTTTTTGGAGTAGGAGAAAGACACCATGAGAATATACGTTGGCCTATGATGCTCTAGTTCTAATGCACAGCAATGGAGACACCTACAACGTGATGCAATATAAGTTGTTCATAACCCTTAGCTAATACGCTACAATGGAGACTTCTACACACATTCAACATGATGCCATATACGTTGTTCATTATACATAGTTCACAGGTTGTCCATGAGGTACATGATGAGGAACGCAAACTCTGATATAGTATACGTATGCAGTCATAACATTAACACATTGTTATGTAGCCGCAGAGAGATTGATATAGTATACGTATGTATACATAACGTAGTCATAGCAATAACATGTACATTGTTATAGTATACGCAATATTAATGAATGGAAGCCACAGTAATAACATGAAGGAGCAGTAATATAATAGCACGCAGGTTCATGGAAACTGCAGTAATAACATGAAGCACACAGGTTCGTATTAACGTCCTGAGGTGCAATCGCAGTCATCGCATGGAGCTGCAGTTACGAAGATGAATCGCAGTCCTGAGGTGTGTCAACGCATGGAAGTTGCAGTCACGAAGAAGGTTATCCATTGTATTGAGGGTTTAGGAGGGATAGAAGAGTCCTAAACACTTCTCATGTATAAAGGTGCTGATCTAGAATAGGATTGGTTCTAGGCCTAAAGAACTCAGTCATTGGATAGCTCCTAGCATAACAAGGAAGAAGAAGACCTTGAAGAGCAAATTAGTATCATCTTCAGGTTTTCTGAGCAGTCCATTCTAGGAAACAGATCTCATTGTCTCAAGACAACGTTGAGGAGATATACTAGACAATGTATGAATTCGGATTGTTGTAGGTGACAACATGATCAAAGAAGGATTGTGCAGATTCTGGAACTATAGCCTAGCTGCTTTGCTAGGCTGCAAGCCATAGCAAGCAACTAAGGCTGATGTGCATATGGTTGTATGATGAAACAACAAGAAGTTATAACAACTCCATTGTCGGCATGTTAGTAATGGACAACATCATGATGATGGACAAGATTGTATGATGTAGATCATGGATAGCATGATGTATGGGCAGCGTGATGTATGAGATCATGAGGAGCATGATGATGCATGATGCTTTATGATGGTGCTACACGGTAAGGTGCAACAAATGGACGAGATGCAGCACGATGATAGGTGAAGGAGTCACCTTGGAGAATCAGTTGAAGTAGAATGTCTTCCACTGATCTCATCGTTATACGAAATGATCTATGCTAGATCTAGATAAGTCAAAGTGTTGACTTCTGTTGTAAATGTACTATTTCTCTCTCTCTTTCTTTGCTGAACTTTGGAGAACATAAAAGAATAATTGATCAAGGGTTTCCCCACACATTGTGGGGTTTGTCCCTGGCTAGCACCACATCTTGTGTCCTCTTGTCTTGGCTTGTCTTCTGCGATTTATATTTATGTTCTATCTGCAATTTATCTTAACGTTGATGTGATTGCTAACTGTGAAAATTTAAATAAATTGCTCTAGCATAGAACATACCTAAAATTAACATGGTATCAGAGCTGAGGTGAAGACAATGCCCAAGCAAGAGTGAAAGAGCAATCACTAAAGACAATTGGGACAAGACAAAAGCATCAATGGGTTCCTCATAATTCACCCATGGTGAAGTTGAAGCAAAGAATGTTATCAAAATGGTGCAGCTGAAGTTTCTGATGGCCCATCTGAAGATCACTTCATTGGGAAGTTCGGATCTAAGGGTGGAAGGAAAGGCGGATGCCTTGGTTGCAAATAAGTTTGATCGTTATGTGAAGGAGTGTCTGAATGGCAGAGACACATCTCTTGATGAAGATAACAATCATTCCAGAAACATCTTCAAAGATCAAAGGAATGACTGGTAATGCAGGTCATCAAGGAAATGGTCGACTCTTCAAAGAAAGCAAGGAACCTCAGAATCTCTTTTATGTACCTGATCGCAAGAAGAACCTGGTGTCCATCTCAGAAATGGAAGTCAAAGGTTTTAGGGTGGCACTCATCGATGGACAGGTATGTATTTGAAAATAAATTTTTCAATATGTTTTTGAGTTCAGGGTTGTATCATGTCCACTGGGGACCATGTCCATTGACTCAGCACCAGAGGTCTGTGAGTCAGATGGTGACCGGGATGCCTGAATTCAAAAAAAGCATGAAGGTACATGTCTGAGATGTACCAAAGAAAAATCTTACAAGGGGACCATTCCCCTCATGTAGCAGGTCCACAGGTTTGGAACAACCGTGGAGTTTGAGATTCATGAACGGGAATCTCATGTATACAGGAGGAAGAAAGCCCTCTATGACTTGAAGAAAAACACCCCATATGTAGTATGAGAGGATTGATAGTTGTTTGATGAAGTTGAGATTCACTAGGAGTGAAACCGATCCAAATCATTACCCGAAGGTTGTGGATGATAGACCTCTCATACTGGCACTTCATAAGGACGACCTATTTCTGACAGGCGCAGACCCTCTCATTTGTAGAAGTAAGAGGAAGTTGGATTCCGAATGTGGAATGATAAACCGCAAGCCTATGACTACCTCAAGAATATTAACTTTCAGAAGTTATATGGTAGTGATGTCAGACTAGATTTCAAAAATTCCTCTGAGTTTCATAAACTCAATCACGTTGATGTTCTTGGTGAACTCCGGACATATGTTTTGCAGTTAGCATGGTGAGCTCATATTTGGTTGAGCCTCACTGGGTTGGTGCCAAGAATCCTCAGAGATATCTTCAGGGTACAATCTCTCATGGATTGAGATGCACTACCGGAAATATGAAAACTGCGTGATTATTCGAACGCTGACTGGGCAGGCAATGTGGAGGATCACTAGAGCACTTCTCAGTGCTGGTTCTCTTTGGATTCTGATTCGATATCATGGATGAGCAGGGAGCAGAAATCGGTTGTTATAAGTACCGCCGAGACCGAATACATCACTACGAGTATGACCTCGTATGAAGTTGCCTGATTGTGGAAACTCTTCAGTGAGTACACATGATGAATACCATTGTGATTCTCTGTGACAACCAGAGGTGGGATTCGATTATTGAGGAATCCCGTACTCAATGACTGCTCCAACAGATAGACATCAGATACTGCCTTATCTGGGATATGGTAAGTCGATGAGCAAGGAGGCTTCATCGCACTGAGATGATGTACAGGTCGCTACACTTTGTCAGAGCCCTGGGGAAAGATCAAATTTTTTATTTTCCCAAACGACTTGGAGTCGTCGAGAGACCCTTGTAAAAGGGTCCTACATGTTGCATACATTAAGCTCTGGGAGCTCTAGGGGCTTGCGGTTCTTATTGGAGCAACATACAATCACAGGGTGACTCACCCTCCCTTGGTGGTGCACACTGGGACAGGATGATTCGCTCTTCTGTGGACAGGATGATTCGCTCTCCTGTGAACAAGATGATTCGCTCTCTTGTGGGACAAGATGATTCTCTCTCTTGTGGGACAGGATGATTTTTTCTCCTGTGTAGCAAGATGATTAATTCTCTTGTGAGGTCTGGATGATGTGTTCTCCATGACGATTGTGTAGCAGGATGATTAATTCTCCTGTGAGGTCTGGATGATGTGTTCTCCATGACGATTGTGTAGCAGGATGATTAGTTCTCCTGTCATGCCTGGATGATGTGTTCTCCATGGCGATTGTGTAGCAGGATGATTAGTTCTCTTCAGAGGACATGATTGATTAAGTTCTCATGTCGAGGCATCCTACCCATGCAATCTAGGACTCATGGGAAGTACCTCTCATCTGATCAATGAGCAAGGAAATGAGAATAGGGACCATAGTAGTACCGATAGATGCATCGTTGTATCTACCATACTCCCTATGCTAGGATGACCTTCATTGGTCTAGGATCAATGATACTGGTCTGGGACCAATGGTAGGAGTTGTACCTACTATGATGCTGACTTCGGGTCAGTTGAGACTGGTCTGGGACTAGTGGTACATACTCTGAGACTGACTTCGGGTCAGTGGATACTGGTCTGGCACTAGTGGTAGGAATTGTACCTACTATGACGCTGACTTCGGGTCGGTTGAGACTGGTCTAGGACTAGTGGTACATAATTTGACGCTGACTTCGGATCAGTGGATACTGGTCTGGGACCAGTGGTAGGAGTGGTACCCACTATGACACTCACTTTGGGTCGGTTGAGACTGGTCTGGGACCAGTGGTACGCACTCCGAGAATAAACTTTGGGTCAGTGGAGAATGGTACGAGACATTCTCGATCAATTCTTCTTCTTCATAGTTCAGCAGAGCAAAGTTGAGTAGAGTTGAGCAAAGCAGAGCAGAGCTAGCAGAGACAGCAAAGCTGAGCAAAGCAGAGCTGGGCAGAGCTGTGCAGGGCACTAATGGCAGAGATAGTACAGTCAAACTTATGGATCAGCGTGTTTGGTCAATTTAGTGTGATCTAAATTGCTATTTAAAATGTCAACCCGGAGTTCGTAAACTGACGAAATGAAGTGTACTATATGTACTAGATAACCATTTCCTTAGTCTTTTGTCATTTTTGAGTTTTTTTTTTTTTTTTAGTTTTTTTTTTGGATTTATCTTTCCCTAATGTGTGATGGCGAGGATGAAGGTGAAGTATGGAGTGTAGATGGTGATGGTTTCTACAGTGATTTTCTCGAACTTGAAAGTGCTCAAAAGAAAGCTTTGAAACAACTAAACTGAAATCAATTCTTAAGAAGAAATAAATGCATCAAATAGTGAACTAATGACAATGGCCCAATATCCTTGCTGCTGAAATGAAAAAGAAAGTAAAAGCTAAAAGCAACTCAAACTAAAAGTAAAGAAACTAATTCACACTATTTAAACTCTTCAAATCCTTTACCCTTCAGCTCAATCTACCTTGTGGGAAGTAATCATGAACAAGTCAAGCAATATGATATCTAAATGATAAGAAATTAAATTACATAAAAGAAACTAATCACACTACTTGAACTCTTCAAATCCTTTACCCTTCAGCTCAATCTACCTTGTGGGAAGTAATCATGAACAAGTCAAGTGATATGATATCTAAATGGCAAGAAATTAAATTGCATAAAAAGAAACTAATCACACTACTTGAACTCTTTTGGTCCTTTACCCTTCAGCTCAATCTACTTTGTGGGAAGTAACCATAAATAAGTTTAAGCAATATGATAACTAAATCACACTATAGTTAGTAATATTCTGATTTCTTGCTAATAGAGTCACTTGACTATAGAAAGAAACCATAAACTGGTGAGCAGTATGATATCTAAATAGCAGAAAAATAAATAAGCAAATCACAACTTGGAAAGGACAATGCTGAAATTAAACTTCAGAAAATGAAAGTTAGCAGGAAGGACAAGATGATCTCATATGCCAATAGTTATCAAAAAGATGAAAATTTTCCCGGTTTGCCTAAGAAAACCTGCAGAAAAGCACTGATCAGTTGGCAGCCATAAAAAAACAAAGGTGAAAATATAAATAGCAGAAACATCCAACAGTATATTATGTACAAGCTAATGATAAAAGAACAAAAACATAATAAAACTAAAAGGAAACTTTACAAGGCTTCAGCGCGCAGGGGCCCTCTGCCACTTCAGCCAGTCAACGAATAGTCACACGAATGAACTTAGAAAAGTCTTCTCATGTATTAAAACAGCAACATATAAAACAGTGGGGTGATAACTAGCAGTTCAGAATTCACGTATACAAACAGTTCAGAATTCACATATCAAAAATCTTCTTTACAGCGTTCATCGACGCGTTATTTATAATGCCAAAATGCTAAAGCTAATTAACAGACTCCTACGCTATTAACTGTGTTGCTAAAGACACGTAGATCCCTTCAGTTGAGATCTAGTGTAACTGTCATCGTGTCTATTAAATCTTCGGAGTGGTAGCTGTTGGATTCAGGTCTTGGGACTGATCTCCAGGTGTGTTGGTGCCTTCGTGAGCTGAGGACTGTGCCACGTAACATTCACGTGCTCAAAACAGTGACGTGTCACCGCTGAACTCTTTGGTTGTCCTTGTCTTTGACCTTCATTGACCGTGGCCTTCCATGGGTGATTTGGCTGATTTGAAGGGACATGTTCCATGTATTTGTCACATGGAGCTTACCCATGTAGCTCGTTTCTTCATAGGACACCTGTAGCACAACTTTTAACAAAATAGCTGCGGAATCCTATGTTGGCTGCAGAAACTGACAAGTTTCCGCAGCTGCATGAACAAAAAAACTAAACCAAACAACAGTCATAAGCATAGTCAGAAAACCATATAAAAAGTCATTTTTAGACTATAATGCAATGATTTAACAACTGGGTGGATGAAGTAAGTGGAGAAAGAAGGCTGAGAGGGTGTATAGGAAGGTGCAGGTTTAAGGCTCAACATACCCCCACTGTGAAGGTGTTGCATGTCCTCATGCAACCAAAATTGAGTTATTTCCCTCTAATCCACATGTTCTGAGGCTTTTGCTAGGACATCTAGTCCTCTTTTCTTCCTCTTTGATGTTATCATCATCATCATCCTTGGCTTTCTAACTAGACATTTGAACTTGAGGTTAATCAATGCTCTGCTTAACTTTTTGCACTTCTTCTTCAGTCTTCTGTTTTTCTTTTGCTACAGTCCTAAATGAAGCATAGTGTTGTCATGGACAATCTTGTCTACCTTACCCTGCTCTTTAAGTGCTTCATTTGCTTGTATGATATGTCTATTTAGGACTTCTAGCTCAAATACTTCATGTTTCAAAGACTGAACTTGTGCATCAAGTGGCAGAGAGGTACTTGGTCCTGCAGCTAATTGTTCTAAGGATTCCATGTAGTTATATACCTCTTGCTGACTAGGATCCACCTCAGGTGTCTTTCTCTGCCTAAACTCAAAATCTGGTGGAGGAGGACTACTCTCTTTCCGGCCGAAAAGGGCTTTCCTCACGTGGAGGACTTGATTCAAGGCTTGGCTGAGCTGGAGGTTTCTTAAGTTCCTCTTCACTTAAATCAATAAAGTGAGACTGATTTTCTTTGGTTTTCTTCCACTTCCCTTTTAGCCTAGAGCTCCTTCTCAAGGATGAACTCATACTCTTCTTTTGTGCACTCTGTTTTCCTTTTTGCTTTTTCTTGGCCACGGCAGGAGCTTGAAGATCTATTAATCTTTCTGACATAGGCTGATAATCTTCTTCTATGGATTGCTCAGGGGATGGAGAGATCTCTTGAATGGTACTTTTGCCTTTTTCTTTCTTCTGTTTCTTACTTTTCACTTGGTCTTCTTCTTCTTTTTGGACAGTTTCTTGAATTTCTTTTGTAGGGGAGTCTTGGTCTATAACATTTTTCTCTTTCCTCCTACTTTTCCTTGGAACTTTTGGTGGACTACTTCCAGAGGCCTCAGACGGCTCTTGGAAGTAGTTTCTTGTAATGAATTGTTCCCATGTATCCTTAGTTTTCTTCAACTGATCCTCAATAAGAATTTTTATGAGCCCATGATGGTAAAGATGAGGTTCAATATTGCCTACATGTTTTTGAACTGTGAAACTCGTCTTTTTCAAACTTGATAGCAGAAAATGAGGCAAATTAAGAGTGTGACCGTCTATGAAATTCATCATCAGTCTGACATGATACATGTACATAGAGCCAAAACGACCTTCACACGTGATAAATTTCTAGATGACTAACAGTAGACTAGACCATTCCTCTTTTAATACATGCACAAGGATGCCTCTTGTAAATACAGTGGTATCCATACCTTGGTTTTGTAGCATGGTTCTCCATATTTGATCGTCCACGCTTCTATTTTTAAACCACCTTTCACCTTCTTGAGGTAGGCCCGTGGCAGCTGCTACTGTGGCCTCGGTCACTGTGAATTTCAAGTCTCAAACCTCCACTGTTTGTCCATTAAAGGACTTTGCAAAAGTTTTGGTCACCTCCTTATTATACCCTTTAAACTTCTGGATAAATCGTAGCCATCTGACTTTCTTCAATAAATCCTTAACTTGGGGATAACCCTCCAAGTATTTCGGTCCTTCCGGCTCAGCTCTTAGCATTTTCCCATCCTCTGTTTTAAATCCCACTAAGAGTTCTTCTGCGTGTGAGGGTTAGGGAAAAAAAATAGCTCTGTTACAGGGTTTTTATGATAGACTGTAGTGACTGCAATCGGGGTTTGGAGCAAACTGTAGTGACTGTAGTCGGAGTTTAGGATGATTGTAGTGGCTGCAATCGAGGATTAGAGCAACTGTAGTGACTGCAGTCAAAAATAGAAGAATACCCGAATTACAGGAGGAACAGTGGGTGAGCCGTGGTAAAAATGAAATATGAATGCATGGGAGGAGTATGGTATAAGTGGAGTGATAAGTGAGTGGAGTAATGGTAGGATTCTTTCGAGTCAGAAGACTGTGTATGATATTTTTACACGTCTCAACAGACGGCTGCGGAAATTACGGCTGGGAAGAGCCGTAACACAATAGGTCACGTCTTAAGAGTACGGGTAATAAATAGAAGTGCAGTCATTCTTGAGTTTGAACTCGGAGTAATCATAAGACCGTTAGGGAAATGAATGCGAGGTGTGTGGAGTGATATTGCGGGATAAGAATGATAGTGGGCTAATATATTAAATCATTGCACATAGGAGAACCAGTTATGGTTTAATAACTATACGTAATTATGACTTGAAGTGTTATTTGATAAAGATTTTTTATCATACCTTTGGAAACTTTGTCAATTCTTGCTCAAGGTTCCTAACCAGTTGCTCTTCTTTGATATCTTGGAGATGCCCCATGTATTTAGCTCAATTACACCTGCATTTCATGATTTTGGCACTAACATTTGATTGTATTTTTGAAAACAGAATGATGCTGGCTGCGGAAACTGGTTCTGGCTGCGGAAACAGTTCCCAGCTGCGGAAACTGAGACAGCACCCCCTGAACTGCACAAAGATAGCTTAGAGGAAAACCAACTGAATGAAAATAGTCCTGAAGGGGGAGTTTTATTGATGGAATGAAATGGAATGAGAATAAAGTGAAAATGGAGTGGAATCAAGTGAAATGGAGATGAGAATGAAGTGAAAATGGAGTGGAATCAAGTGAAATGGAGATGAGAATGAGATGGAGGTGAAATGAAATGGGTGAGTGAGATGAAGTGAAGATGAAAAGGAGAGGAGATTTTTTTTTTTTTTCGAAAATATAGAGTGTCAGGTGTCCCTGATTTTCACTCTATATTTTCTGTATAAGACTGCCAATCCATCATTGGTTTTCAAGCTTATACACATTTTTTTTCTTCTTCTTTTTTCAAAAACTAAAAGAAACAAAGATTAGGCTGATGGGGGAGAAGGATTCTTCTCCACCAGCCTTATTGCAGAATTCTCTTGGAACATTTTGACAAACTCCTCTTTGGAAAGTGGCTTATGATAAATCTTCAATCAGTGGCCATTCACAATAAGAGGAGTCTGAAATTCATCAATGGTCTTGATTCTTACTGCTCCATTGTTAAAGACTTTATCAATCTCATATGGCCCAAGCCAATGAGTCTGAAACTTTCTTTTGAAGTTTTTAAACTTGGAATCAAACAGTAAAGCCCAATCTCCCTCTTGAAACTTTCTTTCTTTAATATATCTGTCATGCCACTTAGCTCTTTGATGTTGAACTAGATCAGTCCTTAGAATTGCATCTTGTCTGATCTCATCTAGCTCATTCAGCTGCTCCATTCTGTGCTTTTGGGCTTCTGATAGATTCATCCCCAACTGGACTGCCATCTTGAAGGTCTTGACTTGAAACTCAATGGGGAGCAGGACTTCTTTTCCATAAACAAGTTCATAGGGAGAATGCCCTGTTGTGTTCCTCCATGTAGTTCTATAGGCCCATAATGCTTCAGGAAGCCTTTCTGCCCAATCTCTTCTGTGGAGATGAACAGTTTTGGTGATGATGCTCTCAAGAACTTTGTTTGTAGATTCCACTTGGCCATTTGCTTGAGGATGGTAAGGAGTAGATTTTCTGTGCTTGATTTTGCATTCTTCCATCAGCTTCTCCATCAAGTTAGATGTGAATTGACTTCCCTGATCTATCACAATTTTTCTTGGGACACCAAAACGAGTAAAAATTTCCTCAAAAAGAAATTGAACAACTAAATTTTCAGTGGCAGAAGGCAATGCCTTGGCTTCTACCCATTTAGTGACATAATTAGTGCAAACCAATATATACTTCTTTTGTCTAGATGGTGGATTAATTGGTCCAATGAAATCTAAAGCCCATTTTTCAAAGGGTTCGATGAGTACCTGTCGCTGTAATGGCATTTCATTTGAAAGAGTCGATCTCCCAATTCTCTGGCAGCTGTCACACCTTCTGACATATTGTTTTGCATCATTGAAGAGAGAAGGCCAATAATATCCTAAAGAAAGGATTTTATAGGCCGTCCTCTTGTCAACAAAGTGTCCACCGCATGGTTCATCATGACATGCCTTGAGGATGTCAGGTATTTCATCTTCCCGAAACACATCTTCGTACACAATCTAGCCCCTGTTTAAACATTCAATTAGAAATCCATGAATAATTTGAACTCTCCTGAATAATTTCCCTTCTCATTAGGGAATAAGAGTGGAGTAGCTCCCTGTAACCAAATAGTTAG
>APFE031309671.1:129071-172970 GCA_000404065.3 Pinus taeda
GATTCTTCCTTTCAACTACACCATTTTGTTGTGGAGTATATGGAATAGTATGTTGCATTTGGATTCCATGCTCAATGCAAAAGTTGATGAAGTCATTTTTAACATATTCTCCACCATTATCTGATCTTAGCTTAAGAATTTGATGTCTATATTGTTTTTCAACAAAGGCCTTAAAGGCCAAGAATTTGTTAAATACTTCACTCTTGTGTTTTAAGAAATATACCCAAGTGCGTCTGGAGAAATCATCAATGAAAGTTAAGAAATATTTGTAGCCAGAGAATGAAGCAACAGGAAGTGGACCACACAAATCACTGTGCACAAGCTGTAAAGGGGATGAGGCGTGCCAAGAGGCACGTTTTTCAAAACTGTCCTGAGGATGTTTTCCGAGTACACATCCGGACAAACACCATCTCTGCAAGATACCATAGGAAGACCTGTCACCATATTTTCTTTACATAGATGCTGAAGGGAGCGATAGTTTAAGTGACCAAATCGCTCATGCCAAAGTTTTCTCACTTCATCATTATGAGCACAAATACTGAGGGAAGATTTGATGACCCAAAGTTGTGAAACTTATACAACCTTGTGGAATCATCAGCAATACCAGTAGCTAGAATCTGTTTAGGATCTCTTAGATCCTTGATTACCACATCGGTGAGGTGAAAAATTCAACGATTTTAACCTTCACCTGAATGAGTTATCTGATAAACATAGAAGGTTGGAGGATAAGGTTGGAACACTTAATACATAATTAATTTGACCATTGTCTATATGAACAGTTCCAGTCCCTACAACACTAAGAGATCTATTATCACCAACATATATATTTTTGGTGTTACAATCATTTAAAGAAGAAAACATGGCTTTATTTTTGGCCATGTGATAAGAAGCTCCAGAATCAATGAGCCACTCATGAGAATGAGAAGAAGAAGATACATTTAGTGCATAGCCAGACCGAGATGCTTGACAACCACATGCAGAAAGTGCCATTCCTGAAAATGAATTTGAAGAGTGCTCCAAATGGATGTTATCATTCTTCATTGCTACTTCCAAGGCTTCCATCTTCTTAAAGCATTTAGATTCTAAGTGGCCATCTCGATTACAAAAGTGGCAATGTCTATCAGTCTTCTTCCCTTTGGTTTTATTTGCCTTATCATTCTGGTGAAATGATTTTTCATTTTGAGGCTGAAATTGCTTAGGACCCTTGTTTGGTTTAGGACCATTCCTTTTAGGATACGAATTCTTAGGATTCTTTGAATTTGGTTGCTGCTGGGCGGTTAACGCTTTCTTAGAAAAGTTTCCAAGATTAAGAAGACTAAGGTGTAAGAGTTTTTTTTGTTCTCTTATTAAAGAATCACAAAAAACATCAAAGGAAGGGGCCTTGTAGTCATGTCCTTGACAAATGAAAGCTTCCCTTGTAGAATGGAAGGTGGAAACAAACACAGAGTAGGCTGGTCCCAACTTGGTAAGAATGCAATAGATAAGGGCACTATCTTCTTTCTTAACCTTAACACCTTCCAAGAGAAGTCTAATGGTCTTGAACTTGGACAAGAAATCTTCAATGCAAGAAAAATTATTGGGATCCAATGTAAGCAACTCATTTTCAAGTTGATGGGCTCTAAGTTCATTTTTTATTCCAAAAACTTTAGTAATCTGCTTCATTGCTTCATCGGGAATATCAAGTTCAGCAATATGGAATCTAAGATCGGGAGAGATAGACATTCCTATCAACCCACGTGCTTGATCTTACCTATTTTCCCATTTGACTGCTTTCTCTTCATCTTTCGGGTTGGTTTCTTGGCCTGAGGCTATTCGGTAAAGACCTTTACTTCTAAGTAAATCCACAATGTAGGACCACCATTGGAAGTAGTTGGTGTTGTCAAGAATAACTTGGCATGGACTGTCCATTTTAACGGAAACTGAAGCTATATATGCTGGAACTAAGTGTTCCAATGGAAAGATCTCGAAAAATTATGCTGGTTCGAAAAAAACGGCTCTAAAAACGGCTTCCGGATGAAGAAGTTATGGATTTTTGAAAAAAAGTTGATGAAGGTGCCGACAAAGTGCGGGAATGTGCGCAAATGAAAAAAAAACGCCCCTTTTCCAACAAAAAAGAGATTTGAACCCAAGACCTCTACTCTCATAAATTAGCTTTGAACCAAGTGAGTTATACAAAAAGTTTGAGAGAGAGAAAGGGGGCGGGGGGGGGCTTTGTTTTCTTTTAGTCACTGAAGCTTTGGATTGCGTGCTTGCTTGAGAAAGCTCTTTTTCTTCCTACAAAACAAAAACACAAAACCCAACACGGACATACAAAAAAACAAGCCTTATGGCTTAAAGTTAGCTTTACCCAGAAACTAAATATTTTCCTCAAGGTTTTTGATTTTCCAAGATCACACTAAGGCGTAGGGAAAAGAGCATACGCGTGAGAAAAATCCTTCCTTTCTATTTCTGATTTGCCCAGATCGCACAGAGTCGCAGGGCAAAGAGCATATGCAAAAATGAAAGGTATAGATCCGGTAATAAAAAAGAGCTAAATAAACCGAAACCGAAATAAATAGAGAGAAAATAACTGTAAACTGCAAATAAACATTGTATATCTCCATATCTTAAAAATGACGCAGATAGGGCTACCGGAAACCTTTTCGCGTGAAACGAAAGGGGTTCCTCATTGGAACAGATGCTCCAAACACAACAGGGCAGTCCTATCGGCCCGAAAGCAGTCAGAAACAGTAGATCTAGGAAACGACAGCCGCATGCGTTTCTACCAGCTTCAGATTTGGATCACCAACGGACGCGGCCCTCAAATAGCTCTGATACCATGTAGGAATTTACAGGGTAAGTTCCTTAGACAGAACACCAAAGGACACCGGTCACAAACAGATCACAGATCAATACACCAGTATTTTGACGTGGTTAAAACCCTCAAAGAGGGAAACAGTCCACGGACTAAGCCAACGCGGCCACTTCAGGAAATTTATTAATAAAAGAATGAAAATTTACATAAGCTTCTCTCATGCACGGTTAACCTACAAATGACCCTCCATGCGCTTTAAATAGAATTCATGGACCAATCGGGTGTCAAGCCACGGATCAAGTGTCGGTAATACCGAGGAGAGAATGAACCGTCGGATCACTACATATCGTGACCGTCGGATTGTAAGTTACAAATGTACATAGTAAAGAAACAAACTTTACCTAACTCTATACTAGACCAAGTTATACTTAACTATTCCTATGTGTCGGAATATCCTAACAAGTTAGAAAAAACCCAAAAGGTCGTCCAAGCACTAAAGGAAAATCTAAATATTGCAAGAAATCGTATGAAGCAGCAGGCTAACCAAAACAGGACATAGAGAGAATTTGAAGTTGGAGAATGGGTATTTGATAAGCTTCAACCTTATAAGCAGTGTCCTTAAAACAGAAGGGAAAAAACAAATTAGCACCAAAGTTCTATGGACCATATCACATTAACAAAAAGATTAGCCAACATACAACTTAAGCCTTCCTAAAAAAAGAAATTTTCACAACGTTTTCCATGTATCTTGCCTTAAAAAAACACTTGGAAAACACCAACTAGCACAGACAATACTTCTAACATTAGATGACGAAGGGAAGATCATTTTAGAATCAGAAGGTATCATCTCTACTAGGGAAAACGGGTTGTGATCACAAGTAATCAAAGATTACCTTATTAATTGGAAAGACCTACCAGAAGAAGAAGCTTCCTAGGAGACAGAAGCGTTTTGTCAACAACATCCATCATTACGTATGCTTTAAGGACTAGCATCTTTTCGAGAGGAAGGCAATGTTATGTAAAAACTTAATAATTTTGTAATTATAGATTAATTAGGCAAAAGAGCACAATCAAATTATGCCCTTTCACCAAGAGACATCCTAGGTGGTATATAAGCCAAGGGCCCTTCTATGTAACAATCATCATTCAAGTTATTAATAAAATTGACCTAAGGTCCATTACTGAGCTTATATGTTCCATCGAGAGGACCAAAATTGACCTAAGGTTCACTGAAATTGCACATTTCTCTCACATGTGCGGATTTCAAGACGCAGTTTGACTGGGTGTTGACTTTTTGTTTCAGTTGAAGTTTGACCACCATTGACCGAGGCTCTCTAGACCAGATTTTACTAAGCTTTTGGATGGTTTGAGTCTATTTGACCAAGCTACATTAACTGGCACAGGACCTGAGGAATTCTGGGTTGTTTGACCTACATTGACCACAAGCCTATTTGACCACAAGGTTGACGTCAGGATGATTGTGTTTGAATGTTGTTTTGCTGATTGTTTTGGGCTAACTTTGACCAGCAAGAGAGGTCAAGTTCCTCTCTCCTTTGACAAAGCTGTTTTGGAAGAGTTTGACCAGACTTTGACTATTGTTGACTTTCTGGTTAGGGAAAAATTTGATTACTATTGATGCAAATTATTATTGGCTCCATTCAAAAGCATTTGGTTGCCTATAATTCTGATATGGGAACTTCTAAGGAAATGTATGATAAGCTGGTTGGGATGTTCAAAGTGAACAATGCAAATCAAATCCTCTTTCTCAAAAACAAGTTGAAGAATATCGAGAAGAATAAAGAGGAATCTAGCCAATCCCTTCATGAGAATAACTCAAATCAAGAATGACTTGCTATCTATTGGAGAAGTTATTTTTTACTGGGAGCTCACTCTCATTGCTTTTGGAGGTCTTCCGAGACCATGGGATGTATTTGTCACCATCATTCTCAACAATGACAAGAAACCTAGTTTCGATGAATTATTGGCTTGATGCACTCAAGAGGAGACAAGGATGATGGAAAGAGATAAATCTAAAAATGAAAATGAACCTTTCTCTACACATGCAAAGGGGAAGAATGATGTTGGTCCAAGCAGACAAGGTCAAGGGCATCTAAGAAGGGATTCAAAGGAAGAGGCCAAGGAAGATGCTACAATTGTAACAGGTTCAACCACTCTACTAAAGAGTTCCCTCACAAGAAGAATCCTCCAAGGGATGATGACAACAACAAATATTACAAAAGCAATGGAAATCAAAGGAACAACGGGTACAATAAACAAAGGAAAATGGAACGCTCCAATTGCTCGAGATAGAAATGGTCGACCTCCCAAAAGGACATGAAATGCCAAGTGTGATGAGAGTAATGTTGTAGAAAAACAAGATGAGTTTTATCTTATTTCTACTCTATCTACTTCCTCTCCTTCGGATACTTTAGATCATTGGTTGATTGATAGTGGAGCCTCAAGGCACTTCAATGGATACAAGGAGGCCCTCTCAAATTTAGTTGAGAAGAAAACTAATCTAAAGATTATACTTGGAGATAATGCCACCTACCCCGTGAAAGGCATAGGAACTATCACTCTTCAGTTAAATCATGGTCAAACCATACATCTACAAGAAGTATTGTATGTGCCCGATTTGAAGAACAACCTGGTGTTTATTTTTGCAATGGAAGACAAAGGCTTCAGGTAGTATTCATTGATGGAAAGGTATGTATTTGGCATAGAAACCCTAAAGATGCATTTACTCTCGGATTTAGGGTTGATGGTCTCCATCAATTTGGTGGAAGTCCTTTGGGAGCTTCTCTTCATTGTGAGCTATGGCACCAAAGGTTTGCCCACTTACAATACAAAGCCTTACCTGGGGTAAGGAAGATGATCACAGGGATGCCCAACTTTCACATTAACCATGAAGGAGTTTGTCAGGGATGTGCAGCTAGGAAACATACAAAGGGACCATTCCCTTCTAGAGAAAGTACAACAACTAATAGTCTTTAATTGGTCCTTTCTGACCTATCTAGTACCCTTCCCATAACCTCAATGGGAGGATACATATATTATGCAATCTTTGTGGATGACTTATCACACAAAACATGGATCTACTTCTTGAAAAGGAAGGATGAAGTGTTCAAATGGTTCTATTCTTTCAAAGCATTGGTGGAGAATCAAACAGGGAAGAAGATCAAGATGTTGAGGATCGACAATGGAACCAAATATAAATCAAATGAATTCAATGACTTTTGCAGAGAGGTTGGCATTAAGAGGGAGACAGCTGTTCCATACACTCCTTAGTAGAATGGTGTTGTTGAAAGGAAGAATCGAACAATCATGGAATCCACCTATGCCATGATCTATGACCAAGGTCTATCGAAATTATTGTGGGGAGAAGCTGCCAATATTGTCGTATATGTTCAAAATAGGAGCCCGTGTCAAGCATTGGATTTCAACACACCCAAGGAAGTCTTCGTTGGTAAGAAACCTGATCTTTCTCATTTTAGAATCTTTGGTTGTCTGGTATACTTTCATGTGCTTAAAGAGAACAAGAATAAGTTGGAAGCTTCTGGGAAGAAACGTATATTTGTTGGCTGCAGTGAAAATTCAAAGGCATATAGAATTTATGTACCTAGTCAGAGATGTGGAAGTAAGTTGATATGTTACTTTTGATTAAGACACTACCCTCGAGAAAGCCAGAGATCTCCCCATCTCAAGGAAGGACAACGATGATGTTGCTACAAAATCACAAGAAGATCCTCCTATGGATGAGCCTACGCCCGATGTTGATGGCCCGATGGATCCTATTGATCCATCTCCTAGTGATCCCTCTACCTCAAGGATAAGACCATTATGGCTCAAAGATACTCCCGAAGATGTTGAAATGCATACTTCTCCAAGAGGGACATTTCACGAAAGTAAGAAGCCAAACAGGTTATCAAGGATACTTGGTTTCCATGAGTACTATAGTTCAAGTTGAACCTTACACGTTCAAAGAAGTTGTAAAGCACCAAGTGTGGAAAGACGCAATGAATGAGGAATATGAATCGATCATGAAGAATGATGTTTGGGACGTGGTGCCTAGACATAAGGACAAGTCCATGGTCACCACAAAATGGCTTTACAAAATTAAACATGGAGCTAATGGAAGTGTTGAAAAATATAAGGAAAGGTTCGTAGCTCGTGGCTTCTCCCAAAAGGAAGGAGTGGACTATGACGAAATATTTGCATCAGTTGCTCAATATACCACTATCTGATCTATAATTGCTCTCGTGCAAATCAAGGATGGAGCCCAAATTAAATGGACGTCAAGACTGCATTCTTGCATAGCTCACTTAAGGAGGAAGTCTACTTGGAACAATGTTAAAATTGGCTACTATGGCCAAAGTCCACTACTGAATAGCTCTTTTGTTGGAGATGATTATTGCATTGAATTCCTCTTTTCGAGAGGACCAAAATCGACCTAAATATTGTCAAATTTGGATAAGGAGAAATGGGTTTTTGAATGTGTGCCCTCACTCATGTAAATTACCAAGGTCAACCTCACCTCTATGTAGGCTCATCAAGCCCAGTGGTCACTTGACCCCAACGATTTGTATATATAAAGGTGCCTTCAACCTCATTCACACATCTTCAACACATATCTTTCTCTCTGAAATGGCCGCAGAAGGAGGGATGACACCAACGAGGGAGGAAGGGCTTGCTTGTCACCATCGTAGGACTATTTGTTGGGCCAAGATACTCAGGCAAGAGACCGAGGCTATTTGGGGCCAACTTGGGATGGTTTGTGCTCTGTTCAGGCAGTGTTTTACTTCTTCCTCAAGCCGAGACCCTATAGAAAGATAGCCAGAGGCCTAGGGGCTATTTGAAGGAAGGTTGTGGGTTGTTTTGTGAGGGGCTTCTATTGAGAAGGTGGGACATAGCACTGGGAGGCTACTACAGGCAGGTCGCAGGTCTAAATTATCTTGGACAAGGGTAAAAAGGGCAAGAGTCTACACAGGGAATATCGCAGTCTTTGTGTCAATTAGTATATGGGCCTTGTGGCTTGCTTAACGGTTAAATCAAGCTCAGATCAACCTCAGACTATGGTCCGAATTTCTAGAAGGATATTTGTTGTCCTAAAAGGAGGCTTGAAGACAAGTAGTGTAGTTGTAGCAGTCAACAAATAAACCCTATCCAGGATACTTTCTTCTGTTGAAGAAGTTCAAGCTCAACAGAGGTTTCTTTCCCATGCCATGACCATTGTTATCATAGGACAAGGCTCACACTTGTTTGTTGTTGGCAGAATGCCTGGATTGCATTATTGTTCGGGTCATCCTCTTATCTAAGGGAAATAATATTGTACTCTCTCTCTCTGAATAGTTGATATTGATAATAAGAAGAATTGATCAAGGGTTTTTCCCTGGCTTGTGCCAAATCTTGTGTTCTCGTGTCTTGGCTTGTCTTCTGCATCTTTGGTTTATGTTCTTTCTTTAGTTATTGTTTGAAATGAAAATGTAAATTGGGCTAATATGGATCTTTAAAGTAATTGTCCTAACCTAAGAACATGTTAATCCTAAATTTAACATGGTATCAAAGCCCGGTGAGGACAAGCCCAAGCTAGAATAAGAGCAATGCAACGCCTAATCTACTGTGCATTTCTCGCAAGATGAAGTATCTGTGATTTTGCTGGGTATTCTTTCAGCAATTTAAAGGTTGTGATGGCTATGGTTTTTTTCAGAGGCACAATATTTGCAAAAGTGAAACTCTTTGTGGCACAACCTATGTGGAAATTTGAACCCATCACCCCTGTGCATGAGAGTTGGAGCTACAAGTTTTTCTGAAGTATATTCCTTGTCCAAGATGAATCTTATACGACATGGCAAAGATCTTTGTTACCTTTATAGCTTACAACTAAAGGTTGCTCAGACTCAGTTTCAATCACCTCAACAACAGCTTGTGTATATTTAGAGCATCTGGTTCTGTCCACTTGTAATATATTTGCTAATGATGATTAGGTCTCTCGGCGTTCCTCAGAACAAGGTTTTATTGCATTTTGAGCCCTCCATTTCAGAGCTATATCACATGCATTTAAGGTTTGTTTGAACTAGGCTTATTATTTTATTTATGAACTACTTTGGTGGGCTTGTCACCAATAGATAGTTATTTGCACATTATTTTTGTTGATGGGCTCATGTAGGCTCAAATTACGTAATTCGAACTCCTAATGAGTGTCTAAATAGGAGAAACATGAATTCATTTGCATCATCACTTTGGATTGGATCATTTGTCTCTCTTGAGAATTTCACACTTCTTTCTTGGAGGATGAATTGGAGCATGGATGAATTTTGATGTTTGGATTGGGTTATCTTATCTTGAAGCTTCTTTATTGTCAAAGTATTGATGGTTGGATATGTTCTCTTACATGTAACTACACACATTTAATGTTATTCTTGTTTTACTTTGTATTATGCATTGGAATGGGATTTTCGCCATACTAGGGCTAATTGTTACATTGCATAATTGCGAAATTCCGGAATTATTGATTCTATATAGCATCTCTAAATGTATGGGCCATGTATGTTGAATGAAATATCCTAGGGATAATTCTACCATTGAATTTGTCTTGATAAGCCATCTCTTTTTGCAAAGCGAAGTATAAAGCTTTAAGGTCACTTCTTGCCCAAGAAACGAAATCCTTTTTCATCATTCTCCTAGACTCCATTCTCCCCAAGGGATTAGGCACTGGTCTACTAATAGGTGGTCACTCAAAGAACCATTTTTCTTCACCTTTCCCTATTCATTCTAGGTCTAGCCATGCTGGGCCACCTAGGGCATCACTTTCCCGACAAAGTAGCCATGGAAAAAGTTTGATCTCCTAGCCTCTACTATGTTGGTGTGTCCTCAAGGTCTCCTCCAAATTTGAAGAAAATTCGATGGTGGGATTGTGAGATACCCCAAGCCGTAGCTCTGAGATCACACTTTGCCCTGGTGTTCCCTAGGCTAGTACCTCATAGGATCAATTTGAAGACCTTTCCCCTTCCTTGTCTAGGTTAAGATCATCATTGGTTGCTAAACTCCCTCCCCTTAACCTAGGTTGGGTCCACTTGGTCCCGTGTAGTCCCATACCTTTGAAAAGTTAATTCTTCAAAAACCACTTGGGAAACCAAGTTCAATAAGGATTTTAGGGCTTAGGAAACTCTGTTTAATGACACATTCCTTAAACCTAGCCCTTAAATCCTCATCTCTTTCTCATAGAAAGCTTTGTACCTTACTTGAAGAGAAAGCAAGCTCCATCCTTAACCTCCTTCTAGGAAAAGGATCATTCAAGTCACTTCACATCCATTTGTTGATTCATCCTTCATAGGTGACTTTCCATATACCAGGTCTCCTCCCATCAATGAAAGCCCATGAGTAGTGAGTCTTAGCTGAGGTGACAATGGGCTAAGTCTCCATTGTTGCCCTTGTTCTAGCAGTTGTCCCTTTAGGGGTCCCCTTTAGGGCCCCTACTAGTTTGGGCAGTAACATTTTGGCGTCGTTGGCGGGGAGGAAGAAGGTCTACCTCCCTAGTGAATCATTGAGGAATTGATTCATTAACAACATCTACAAGCATTCCTCTTGTGACTCCACTCATTGTCCAAACCCCTAGTTTACTTGAAGAAGACAACATTCCTCCTTTAACTAGGGTTGCTACAAAAAGGGGAGAACTCCATCACCTGTTCGAACCGCCCTTCTCCCTGAATTTGAGAAAGTTAGTGATCCATCCCCAAAGATGCCATCTAGTTCTAACATTGACCCAAAACAAGATCAATCCAAGATGACCAAAATTGAAAAGCACTTGGTTAGTGTCTTTTCCCCATTGAAATTGAGTGACGATCCCAAACCATTACCCGAGAAATATAGTCGATGGTTACCCAAGTTCAAAGGGGATGCTACTTGCACTGCCCATGGCTTTATTGAGGAATTCTATTGACAAATGTCCACTAGGTTGATCTTCGATGAAGATAGTCTCATGATTTTTTTTGCTCTATCACTTGAAGGACAAGCAAGAGAATGGTACCTTAGCCTTCCCCTTCCCCCAGCGTGCATAACAGACTCTGATGACTTTGAAGACCTATTCATGAAGAGGTGGTCATGCAATTCCCAAGGAATCTTTAACATTGAAAATTTCTATCAAATAACCAAGGGAAGGGAAGACGTGCGAGAATTCATTCAAAGTTTTGACAGGGTAGTCAAGGATATACTTGACCATTTGAAACCATCTAACACTAATATTCTTGATAAATTCATAAAAGTTGTAGGAGGCCACTTAACCTATGTATTAAGGAACAAGAACCTTCCACATTCACTGAAGCCAAAGATAGCAATGGAAGTTAAGGAAAACCTACGAATCTCAAAGGTAGATGTCACTGACCACCCTAAAGCTAAAGTCGAGGTCAAGAAGGAGAAGTCCAAAGATCAACACGAAGAAACCCTCCTTGTCATCCTCAAGAAAATGGAGAAATTCATTGAAAAAGCCAATGAACATGACAGGGTTTTCATGAATAAAATCACTGCCTTGGAAAGGGCTCAAAAATATAATTATATTCCAAAAGGAAAACCCTTTCCCAAAAAGCAAAGTGAAGAAGATAGGCCAAGCCCACGCAATCCTTGAGGAGAATTCGTTGGGGCGTTGTGTGAAGTGGAGTGGTAGGAGACCACTCTCCACTTCATCTCAAGCAAACTCAATCAAATCTCCACCAAATACCCAACTCAACTTGGAACTCGAGATATCTTCCACAATTTATGTGATTTGTCTTTAGGAACTCGTGGTCCTTCTCCAAGAAATTTGATTTCCTTTTTTGTCAGATGTTTCTCCTTGATTCTTGGTCCATGGTAGAGTCGACATCACTTTTTAATTCCATGATAATTTTCCACCTCATTTACACATCATTTAGCATGTGTGGATATTTATTTTCTCCAATTTATTTAATTGCTAGGCCAATTTATTGCCACATTTTCCACAAAACTTAGGAACAGTGGGTTTTGAGGGTCTAAAACTTATTTTTTAGCCCTCAAAGTGTTTCATAGTAGAAAGTTGAGGGTGAGAGGTGTAATTTTGAGCACACATACCCCAAATAACTTCTCTAGGCATCACTTATTACATCACACATTCATATTTTATTCAGATTTCCGCCCTGCAGGAAATTTAAAATTTTAAAAAAAATGTCCCTAGACCTAATAAAATTCCACAAAATTTTACGAGTGATCTAGTATGGTAATATAAAATGACTCTAAACACTAGGACTCACCCAAGGCCTCGCCTTCAAGGCGTACTTTGGCTTTGCGGTTATGCTTGGAGGAAAAAACTCAATTAATTATCAAGTCCCCGTAAGGATATAATAATTAACCAAGAGAAAATAACCAAACAAAAAAAAAAAAAAAACCTCCTAGAGCAAACTCACTTGATGACAAGGTCCCAAGTTACCTAGGCTTGTTACATGACTCAACTCATCATACTAGCATCACTTCACATCCATCCCTATAGGGTTTGTGGAATCTGAGCACAACAGAAGATAATGAAAAGAAGAAGTAGAGTTGAAAAACTCAGATGATATGGCGAACTCGGTGGTACATGAAACCTCTGATACATCCTTGAGCATGGAGTTTTCAAACATTATTTGGGTACACTTTAGTAGTCAACAGGACCCATCCTTATTTCGGACTAAAACCATTGGAGCAGTGTATGGGCCTCTACTTTTTGGAATGATTCCACACTTTAAAAAATCTTGGACTAATCTTTCAATTTCAGTTTTTTGGTGGTGTGGATACCTATACAACTTGATGTTAACAAGGTTTGACCCAGATTTGACTTCGATTATGCGCTCAATTTCTCTTTCAGGGGGCAACTTCATAGGAAGATCTTAGAACACCTTTTTTTGGGATCAATTTTTGTACTTCATGTGGTAGTTCTTGAACTTCAGGTATTTCTTCACTAACCAGTTTTGAAGCCAACATCTCCATCCGATGACACTGCACTACATACGCTAGTGCTCCCTTTTGGATCAACTTCATCATCTAGTATGATTATACAATTTGATTCTGAGGGGGTTGGAACCCAAATAACTTATATTTCTACCCCTCCCATCTAAACTTTATAAATTATTTTTGATGGTTAGCAGAGTAAGTGCCTAGAGTTTGTAGCCATTAGATACCTAGGACCACATCCACTCCTAATGGTACAATGCAGAACGGAGATTCCCTCCTAATGGCATTTCCCTACTTTTTCAATTTTATTTCCGTCAACTACCATCACTTTCATGTTGCGCACGAGATATGCGAAAATGTTGGGCCTTTTCGCCATATTTGATTCCAAAAAATTGTGGGTGCTTCCAGTGTCTATTAGAACCATTATATTTTTTTTATATGTCCTTTTAACTTTAATGTTTGGAGCTAAGATATACCTGTCATGGTTGATAATGACCCTTGCGGAATATTCTCGTTATTTGATTCTAGAAAAAATGTGGAGAATCTTCAACTTATTCTACTTTTGATTCTTCTTTGTTTGAATCATTGGTTGTTTCACATGTATACAGGTTCTTGGTCTCTTTTCCCTTAGCACATTTATGTTTAGAATCCCATTTTTTGCCACAACGTTTGCACATACCCTCTTTCAATATTTGCATTTCCAAATTAGTTTTTTCTCCTTCACATAGATGTGGTGGAACATATTTTGTATTATTCGAGTTAGCAGTTTGGGAAAATCTTCATCTCGAATATACTCTTTCAACCTTTGGCCACTGTATCCTTTCGAGCTTCTTTTTTGCTGCTTTTGCTTTTTGTCTGGCTTCTTCTATAGAAGTGATGTCATGAATCTTAAGCTCAGCCTGGAGATGTGGTTTAAGTCTCATGATGTACGATTGAATAAGACGAGTCTCTAATAACCCAGGTAATCATGTAGCTAGAGTTTCCCATTCTCTAGTGTATTCGTCCACATCTCTTTTTTGTTGCAACCTGGTGAGTGTTGTGAAGAACTCTTCTTCTTTGACACCTTGGAAACTCTTAAAGAATGTACTTTTGAATTTCTTCCAACTGATAGCGTGTGTTGTTTTTTTCCACCACATATACCATTTATATGTTTTTCCTTCTATTTTCATGGATACATGCCTGATATTTTCATCATCATTGTTAATATCGTAAATCTCGAAATACTTTTCTACTTTATTGAACCATGCAACATTGTATTTCTCGTTACCGTCAATTTTGGAGAGCTCAAGTTTTGCTCTTCGTTGATATGTAGCAACTGGTGGGGTGAAGAAGGGGAATTGACTCAAGAGCTGCATATTTCAGTATTGATTCCAGAGCTGCATATTTTGAAAATTCGTATTACTATTTTGTTGATTGACCATGGACGACAATTTTGGAGACTCAGGGATCTGATGTGAGTTTGGTGCATTTGATGTATCCGAAGAATTTGGATGTTGAATAGCTTTGTTATTCTGGGGTATTTGATCAGGTGTAATTTTCAACTTGTCACAAATACAAGTCAACATCGCCATTGCTTGATCGTGAACTATCGATGCTGCATTATGATTTTGATCCACCTAATTTGAAAGGAATGCAGGATCCTTTTTAAATTCGTTATGATTTTGCTCGAGTTGATTATCTATTGTCTTCGTTGTATCCTGGAGCTCCTTGATTTCATAAGAATGTCCAGTAACCTTATTCTCAAGATTTATCAAATTTTTACTAAAATCAACCATCGTCATAGATGCAAACATTAATCGAGTATGTGGTGGCGTATATTTATCCAACTTAACGTTCTTCCTTAACTTAAACCTAATTATTTTTTTCAAACTATATAGTAATTTTTTTAAACTATATTAATTTTTTTAATCATTTTATATAATTAAATATAATTAACATTTATAGTTATTAAATATTAATCATTTATATAATTATAAAACATATAACAAATTAACATTACAACTATATAGTAATTAATATAACTATGAATTGTTAAATCAACCGAATCAATATAAGGAGACAACGCGATCGTTGTCATGACATTAGGTGGAACACGTCGATTGGGTAGGTACAAGGTGGTCGGTCGAGCGAGGAACAGTGGCAGTGAATGGATAACAGGCACAGGCAAGATCGGTGGTGAATGGAAACAGTGGTGATGTTACAATGGACATGTACAGGCACAACAGACGCGTATGGCAGAGAACAATCGTGATAACCGTAACAATGGCTAGGGCAGACACAACAAAAAAATGGTGGGGTTTGTTGTCGCGAATGAGGCGTTGATTGTGGACACGAGTGGGGGAAAACAACAGAAAAAAGACTTGCAAAGCAAATTTGAGGATGGACAGGGAATTAAGCAAAAACGAAGATGTGATGGCAGCCGTGACATTGAACACAGGGGCGTTGTATGATGACAAAGGGCAGCGAACGTGCACTAAGGAGCAAACAAGCTCTGATACCAAATGGAGCAAATAAATATAATTTTGCAGTTGAGAGATATAATCAAATATATATACTATTAAATAGATGAATGATGATGTTACATGGAAGGGGCCCCTGACTTATATACCTTCTCAGGTGCCTCTTGGTGAAAGGGCCCTTTTGCCTAATGAACCTATAATTACAGAATTATTAACTTTTTTACATAACAATACAGATGAAGGGTATGAGTTTTCGCTTAACAATGAGACTATGCTTCAGTTTTATGCTCAAAATATCCCTTCAACAAAATCGATCTAAGACTAATTATTTGCACAAGTGGTCTTAGAATTTCAATTCTTTTGGAGACTATCCTTGATCAATGTGACACTTATGTATAAAACAATGTCATAGAATTTCGAACCATGTACATGTTGATTTGTGTAGCTTGGGAGGTATTCCAAGCCCTATGGGTCAGGGTTTGGAGGGCGATGCACCACAAGGGTCACTTGTGGGCTTGGAACTCAAGCGTGGGGTTTTGCACCCATCGATATTTGGGCAAAACCATGATGAATTTGAGCTTAAGAAAATTTGCGTTGATAGAGCTTGGCGTGCTAATTCCAATGCTCCAAAGATCACTCAACTCGGAGCTCTAGAAACGAAGATATGAATTTTCAAAGTTGACAATTAATTAATGGACAGTCAAGTCATGTAGGCTTGAAGTGAATTCGTCCTAGAGACATGTCTCTTCATCAATTCGTGGAACCCCTCATTTGTGTATAAATAGAGGGTGAGTTGATGTCACTTTCTCATCCATCTTATGCAATGCAAGGCAGAAAGAGAGCATAAGAAACTCGACATACCTTCCTTAGATTGGGCCACAGATAGGAGATATCCCAGCATGAAAGTGTGGAGGGTCACCACTGTTTGGACACAGGAAAAGAAGTAGACCAGCGAGGAGTTAAAGGATTGTTTGGGCATTCTTTTGTGACTCCGTGGGAGTTGTTTCATCTTCTAGGAGGGCCCTTGAGTTAGAGGAGCTAAGGAACATGTTTGTTGGGGCAAAGTTAGAGGGGCAAGGAACCAAGATTATGCTGCCTAGAAGCTACAGGAAGACTATGTTAGGCCTGTTGACATAGATTGTCATTGATGTCAATATGGCAATATTCGAGGAGCCAAAGGAAGCAAACAAAGCCATCGAAGGAAGCAAACAGAGCCAGAGGAAGCAAACAGAGCCAGAGGAAGCAATCGAGGAAGCAGACAGAGCTATCGGGAGCTATCGAAGCAATGCATGCCACAAAAGGGTCATATGCATGCAAATGAACTATCAGGAGCCATATATGCCACAGATTACACTATTGGGAGCTATTAAAGGAGCAAGAATGCCAAAGGAATACACTATCGGGAGCATTTATATATATGGATGCATTTACACTATAGGAGGCCAAAACTCATAACACATATATAGACAGGGCTATATACACTACGGCGGCATAAAACCATACATATATGCAAATACACTATCGGAGCGAAAAGGCAGAGTTTATATATGTGTGCAAAGAATACTCTATCGAAGGCGGAAGACTTGGGTGTATTGCAAATACACTATCGGAGGCGGAAGTGTTAACACTATCGGGCCCGTAGAACCCATATAGTATCACCCGTGTGTATTTACTTGTTTATTGCCGAATGCCTTTTACACAGAGAAATCACGCTAAACACTTAGCGGATTTGCGAAAGTGGACTTGAAATTTTATGCACGGGATTGTTGAGTCCTATCGGGTCCGGCACATATTATTGCATCACTATAAGCGAGTGGCCTACGTTAACGTCGAGTCATGAACCTTTGCGATTTGCGATTGCCAACATATATCGCATTGGCACTTCGGGAGCAAAGGTCATAAAGTTTTAAGCGGCCCATTGCAATAGCCGATAGCGATTAGAGATATCGCATCGGACCTCCGCCAAGGGCAAGCGCCGATTGCGATTGCAAGACCAGACCCAATGCACCATTATAGATGGGCTTAATATAATATCGCGTCCAATGGAGGATCGGCCATCGGCTATCGGCGATGCCATCGTCTCGATGTGTAAAGGACCCCTGGAAGCCTTGAGCGCCAATTGCGATTATACTGCGGCCCTGATACAGTATAGATGTGGGTGTATTGATTCTTGAAGTCTGCCCTTTAGCCTTTTTCCCTGTTTTTGCTCCTATTTCCTGTGTAATTGAATATTTGACTTGCGCGGCATTTGGAGGCAGAAATACACTAAGGAATGCTCCCGATAGTTCAGGAGGCCTGAACAGTAGTTCAGGAGGCTGAATTAATGCCGATTGTGATTGCGATTAGGACGTGGCATGTCCATTAAACAAAATAGCCTCTATGGATGCCTGTTATCATTGAAAAAACAGGGCAGTGTTACAGTTTTAACACACAGTGACCAAAAAGCCAAGAAGCTGAATGGAAAGTCAGCGCAGAGGAAACTGAAAAGCCAAATCAATGGAGAAGAAAGAAGCCAAAGGTCAAGCTAGCGCAGAGGACGCTGAAGCAAGCGTGGAAGAAGCCGAAGAGCCAGTGGAAGGCAAAAACAAACAGTCAGAGGGCATCAGGAATACATAAAAAGAGAAAAAGACAAGGAAAGATGTGTGTTGTCGTGGACAATCTGTGTGAGAAGCAGGAGAACAGGGGTGAAGGAGAAGCTCAGCAGAACAGAGAACTACAGCAAAACAGTTTATACCAGGTTTGGGTTGGAGCCCAAGAGGTTGGAGCCTCAGAACTGAACAGGATTGAAATCCTTAGGAGTTGGTGCTCCTAAGTGCAAAACTATTGCAAGACAGAGTTGGTGCTCTGGAGGTTGGAGCATTACTGAAGTCCAAGTTAGAGCTTGGCAACTAATTGTAACCAATTTTATATATATATATATGTGTGTGTGTGTGTGTGTGTGTGTGTGTGTGTGTGTTTTGGTAATAACAAGAACAATTAAAAAGAAATACTGATCCCCCCCCCCCCCCCTCAGTATTTCCAACAATTGGTATCAGAGCAGACTTCTTCATATTAGCCTAACAGCTTGAAGAAAGATTTGTAGTCATGATAAGAAATCACGAAACATCAGGAAAACCTCCTCTGTTCGACGGCACTAACTTTGGTTTCTGGAAAAAGAGAATGACCTACTACTTAATGTCCCTTGGACCTGAAGTCTGGCATTTCGTTCAAAATGAGTACCAAATGCCTACCACTCTTCCAACAGATCAAGACAAGAGGAAAGCCTACATTTCCAATGCAAAAGCCTTGAACTCCATCACTAGTGGAATCACTAATTACGAGTTTATAAAAGTAATGAATTGTAACTCTACCAAAGAAATGTGGGATAAGCTAGTTGGCTTGGCTTATATGATGGAGACTCAAAAGTCAAGAAGGCAAAGCTTCAAACTCACAGAAGACAATTTGGAAGTCTGAAGATGGAAGATGAAGAAGATATTGCAGCATACCTCCTCTGAGTCGCTGAAGTGGTCAACTCCCTTAAAGGATTGGACGAAAAGATTCAAGAAAGTACCATTACTCAAAAGGTCTTAAGATCTCTTCCAGACAGATTTGACTCCAAAATAAGCGCCACAGAAGAAGCAAAGGATCTAGATACTCTCAAGATGGATGAACTCCATGGAATCCTCACTGCCTATGAGATGAGAAAAGGTGGCCCAAGCTCCAAAGATGCAGCATTCAAGGCCTCAAAATCCAAGAAGGGGAAAGAAAGGAATGAATGTAGTGATGACTCCAATGTGGAATCCGAATTGGCTCAATTTGTACGAAAGTTGAAGAGAGGATCTAAGCTAAAAGGTAAGTACCCTCTATCTGTTTTAAATGTGGAAAAATAGGTCATTATGCTACAAAATGTCCTCATAAACATGATAGTGATGATGAAGGAAATTCTAAAAGAATGGCACACAAAAAGAAGGGGTTCAATAAGAAGAACTTCTTCTCTAAGCAAGATGAGTCTGATGAGGATGAATTTGTAGTCATCAAAAGGAAATCAGCTGAGGAAAGTGACCATGATGAAAGCCAAGAAACATTATTCATGGCATTCACAAATGAATATGACTCGAGGCTAGAAGGAAAAGTAGATGAATTGTTAATAAGTGCCATTGAAGAAAATGAGAAATTACGGAATAAAATCATTTCTCTCAAGGTAGAAAACGAGGAAACAAGAAGAAGAGAAGATCTCTTGGAAACAAAGCTAAAAGAAAAAGAAGAGACTTGCGAAGAATGTGAAGCCGAAATAGTATCTCTGAGGAAGGAATTGGAGCAAGTCAAAAGGGGTTGGAAAAGCTCTCAGATACTTGAGACTATCCTAAAAATTCAAAAGCCTCAACATGATAAGTCTGGAATAGGCTTTAAAGGAGAATCATCAATCACTAAGAACAATGTGAAAAGCTATGCTGATGCACTTTCTAGCAACCCAAAAGAAGAAAAAGTGTGTCATCAAAGGCACATCCCAGATCCAAAGAATGAAGTGAGAATAACACCAAAGAAGAATGTGGATTCGAATCATGGATATTTTTTTTTTTTTTGTAAATCGAGCTAATCTATTTATAATACAAAAAGTTACAGAGTTACATCTTCCGCCAAAATTGGCTACATGAACAGGATGACCATTCGAATCTGAAACTGAGCCTGAGAAGGAGGACTGTGAGATTCCAACTAGAACCATAACTGAAGACTCCAAAAACTAAACCTGCCACTCCCAACAACACGAGGGAGGAGGTTGCATACCCATTCAAAAACTGAGACGGCAGAATCAACAGTACAGACCCATATAAAAACTGATATGGCAGAATCGACATTACAGACTCGGATAGATAGACCATCACTGACACAGACTTAACGGAAATGAACAGAGACTTAGACTGACTATCAAGAACGACAGGTGCCGCTTTGCCGAATTGTGAGAATGAACATAACAGAGCCATACCAAAATAGAAGCCCAGACCGCGCGCCTAGATACGAGGATTTGGAGGCTCCTCCTCCATCGGGGGGATGAAAGTGCCGTGTGGCTCCTCCACCACCAGGCAGCCGAAGGAGTCTGAGGCACTCGTGTCGGTGTAGGGCGCAATGTTCCTCTCAGGCTCGCTTGGTCCGGCTTGATTTCTCGCCACCTCACCCGCGGCTTCCTGAGACTGAAGTTGCTGAGCAGGAACAGGCGATGGTGGCCTTGGATCGGCTGATGCTCCAGGTCGGTCTTGGTGCTCGCATTTCTCAATGCGCACTGTAACGAAATAAACAGCATTGTCCAGGATGCAGGGGAACATGAAGCGGGCTGATGGGTGCCCTCCAAAGGGACAAACCGCCGACCTGCCCCGTCCTCTGCCTCGCCCTCTCCCTCTGCGGTCATGTGGAGAGAGAATTTCCTATGAGCATGCAGAGGAGTGTGGAGACGAGGCTCTAGCTCGGCCTCTGCCTCGTGAGCCACCACGTCGACAGGCTCCACGAAGCCGTTCTCGAGGCATGATACAGCGCTAATACTGACAAAGGCAAGGCCGAAGACAAAACCACACCAGGACAAAGACCAGGTTTGAAACAGAACCACCCCCGGAGAGAGTGCACCAAGTAAATGCCCCGACCCGTATCCAGAAAAAGCAGGAAGGCCAAGAAATGGCCCTCGAACCAAGGCCTCAAGAGCTGAGGGCCGAGGTTGCTGGACAATTCTTCTTTCACACCGAGCAGACATCCAAGAATTGGAAGCCCCCCTCCCAAACCAAACCAGATAAGCAGACAACCAAACAACCAGGGTGACTCTTACCAGCTTTCGCAGACCAGAGTGCTCTCCGCTCAGCCCGAAAACCAGATAGCCAGATAACACCCCTCTCAACCAGCTAACGCTCCACTCAACCAGATACCCAGATAACACCCCACTCGACCAGAGAATACCCCTATCAACCAGATGAACAGCGCTGCGCGCTTCTGAACCAGAGAACACCCCACTCAACCAGAGAATGCCCCGCTCAGGCAGATAGCTAGAGCAATTCTCACCTGAACCTCTCGAATTCCTCCCGCGCGGCGTCGAAATGCTGCCTCTTGGCGGTCTAATACCCCTGCCTTTGTGTCGTAGCCTGCCTGTATTTACTATGGCATTTACTATAGCCCATCTGTCAAGAGCTGGCGGCCATTTGTCATTGAATGACGCTGCCGACTCATCAATGTTGCGATCAATCACCCGCATCCGAGGGTTGAAGATCCTGAGTTGCCAATGATAGGCAAACTTGTTGTAGTTGAATATCTGCTGTTTCATTGAGCATACCTGAGTAGGGGGGACAATTCAGATCAACTCCCTGATTGGCTAACTGATCAGCGACCTTATTGGCGGATCTTTTAACATGATGGAAGGTGATGCTATTGGGTCTTTTGAGCCAAGCTTCCAGGGATTCTAGTCTGCTTAGCAACCGCCAGCTGGAGGCAACTTTGGTAGCGGGAGTACCTGCTTGAAGCCGGATAGCCGCGTTGATTAGGATCTGGGAGTCGCCTTCTGCTGTCAGCGGATAGAAGCCTAGCTGGTCTGCAATACATAGTCCTTTCCATAGCCCTTCTAATTCCGCAACGTTATTGGTGTCATGTCCAATCGATCCGAAGAAGACATGCTGAATGTGCCCTTCGTCGTTGCGTATGACTCCTCCATATCCTGCAGGTCCTGGATTCCCCTTAGCTGCACCATCAAAATTCAGCTTGAAGGAGGCTCGAGCTGGGGGTGACCAATGAGAGGGGGAGACCGTCTTGATAGGTGTCTGAGTAGGGGGAGGGGAGAGGCGGGAAACATGAATATTCCAAGACTGCCATACTCTTATCTCATGGGGGGAAGATGGCCAATCCGAATCTTGCCAAGTCCTGAGCATAAGAGTCTCTTGAATGCTTTGCTTGAATAGAGTCCACAGGATGTCTGGGGGGCGCTTCTTATTATTGAAAATTCTGTTGTTTCTTTCCTTCCATATGGTCCAATAGAGAAAGCCGGGGATAAGAGTCCAGAGTGTGTTCAGCAGGGGACTCTGATATGGCATCTTGGGCCAGGTTCTCAAAAGATTAGCTATATCTTCTTGACGATTTCCTAATCTTTGAGTGCATCTATCAATGCAATTCCAAAGAAACCTGGCAAGGGGGCATTTTTCCATCAGATGCAGAATGGTTTCTGTATTGAGAGAGCAATTTGGGCATTGAGAGGGACCTATAAAACCTCTGCGTTGCAGATTATCCCAGGTGAGTATTCGTTTTTTGCTCAAAAGCCATAGGGAGGTAGAGACTTTAGGCCATGTAGGAGATTGCCAGATGTTGCCCCATAACTGATCTTTGTCGATGTTGTTTGGAGCATATCGAAGAGTATAAGCTTCTTTTGTTGTGAAGACTCCTTTGATCATGTATCCCCATCTTAATCTGTCCTGTTTATTTGACTTTTTGATCTTCCTGAGTTTTAGCTCCTGTTCAATATCCTCATAAGATTCGCCGTTCCAGTTCTCCTGCCAGGTGTGCGCTGGTTTCCATTGCTGAAAATCTGTGCCTTCAGTGGGCTGCCAGAACTGGGTGATGCTTTCAAGGTTGTTGCGTTGCATGTGATTTTGCCATAGCGGTTTTTGAAAGATTGAAGCGAGCGGTGGGAGTTGCTGCCAGGAGTCCTTCCAAAACCGCGCTGAATTCCCTGATCGAATTTCCCAGAAGCTGTTTTCTTGAATGAATGTGCTGTGAAGTTTAGCAGCATTCCAGATTAGTGATCCTGAGCTGCTAGGATTGAATCTTATTAGATCTTCCCAGTTGCTTCCCGAGGCATATTTGGCTTGCCAAAGCTTCGCCCATGGGATTTGTGGTTTAACAAGCCAGTTCCACCAAACCTTGGCGCCCATAGTGTTGTTGCTGTGCAGTGGGTCCCTTAGGCCTAGTCCTCCGTTGGATTTTTGTTGGCAGACCTCTGACCATTTTACTAATGCCCATTTTTTATTTAGACCATTTGATCCCCATAGAAAGTTCCGTTGTAGATTGCGAATGCCTTTAAGGACCCATTTCGGAGCAGCAAGAATGGAGAATAGATACAGAGGCATGGTTTGAAGCACAGATTTAATCAGGATCAGACGACTGGCTATATTGAGAGACCTGAACGTCCAGGAAGAGAGTTTTGCTTCGAGCTTGTCCAGGAGCGATTTCCACGAAGTTTGATTAAGAGCAGAGAGCATGAGAGGAGCACCAAGATACTTGGAGGGAAGCGAGGCTATGGAGAAGCCAAGGATGCGGGTGATGTTTCGCTGAGTGGAAGGAGGCGTGTTGAAGAAAAAGAGCTGAGATTTAGAAGCATTTATGGAAGTGCCTGAGGCGTCTGAGAATAGATCAAGAAGAGCTTTAAAGGATTTGGCTTCAGAAGAGGAGGGGTGTCCAAAAAGCATTGTGTCGTCTACAAATTGTTGATGTGAAGATGGAGGAAGACCATGTAGCGCGATACCTTTAATGGTTCTAGAGGCCACGGCATGATGAATTAAGCGACTGAGACCTTCCGCCATAAGGACAAACAGAAAAGGGGAGAGGGGATCCCCTTGCCTTATGCCTCTTGTAGGTTTGAAAGGCTTTGAGGGGGAGCCATTGAGAAGGATGGAGAAGCTGGGCGAGGAAATGAGGTTCATTATCCAGCGAGTCCAAGTGGGGCAAAAGCCAAAGGCCAGAAGCATATGCTGAATGTATTCCCAGCTGAGTTTATCAAAAGCTTTTGAAAGATCAAGCTTCATGATCATACCTGGCTTTCTGAGGATCTTAAGGGAGTGGATGACCTCATTGGATAGGATGATGCCATCCATGATCTGGCGCCCTTCGACATACCCTGTCTGCTCTAGAAGAATTAGCAAAGGCAGGAGGGGTTTGAGTCTATTGGCGATGACCTTGGAAATGAGCTTGTATATGACATTACATAGGGCAATGGGTCGAAATTTATCAGGCGTGTGAGCTTCCTCCCCTTTGGGAACGAACGCTATAAAGGTGGAGTTCAAGGAGGGGAGGAGCCAGTGCATGGTGCGAGATTCCTCTACCAGATCCCAGACTTCGCTGCTTATTAGATCCCAAAACTCATGAAAAAAATTAGATGTAAAGCCATCTGGACCAGGAGCCTTACCATCTTTGAGCTGCGCCATTGCGTCCTCTACTTCTTGCTTGGAGACCGGTTGAAGAAGGCTTTTATTGTGATCTGTTGTGATCAGCTTGGGAATGTGCCTTGTGATCTGTTGAATGGCCTCCTTTCTGCTTCTGGTGGGCTCTTTGAGAATGTCTTGAAAGTGATCTCTAAGCTCTGTTTCCATGTCTTCATGCCTTTCTAGTTTTTCCCCCTGTCTGTTATTGATGAAGGCAATATTATTGTTCATTCTTTGCTGGATGGTGGTGCGGTGGAAGAATTTGGTATTTTTCTCCCCTTCCTTAAGCCATTTTACTCTGGACTTTTGACGCCAGAGTATTTCCTCTTGCGTTCTTCTTGCTTCTAGGGTTGTCCAAAGGTTTTGTTCTTTGTGGGCTAGTTCCTCTGTTCTGCCTTCTGTGATGATGGTTTGTTGGCGAGCATTCATTTCCTGCTCTAAATTTTTCCTGGACTCCGTGATGTTTCCAAAATGATTTTTGTTCCAGGCCTTCAGCACTTGCTTGAGATACCTTATTTTTTGTTGAAATTTGTACATTTTAGCTCCTGCCGGAGGGGCAAAGGTTCTCCATGCAGTCTGGACTGTTTCTTTGAAGTTTGGGTGACTGGACCAAAAGGCTTCGTAGCGAAAAGGTCTATTACACTGTTTCCCGGGTCTGGTCCATTGCAGCATGATGGGCCAGTGATCCGATCCCCCTTGAGGCAGAATGGAGGCATGAAAGTCTCCTCCCAGATGTATGGCATTGTCTGAGAGCAGAAATCTATCAAGACGGGAGGCAATGTGGTGCATCCCTTTGCGCTTGTTTGTCCAGGTGTAGGTGCCATTTGAAGTTTGAACATCGATGAGTTGATTAATTCTGATGAACTCCTTGAAGCTGGTGCTGTCGTCTTCCAGTTTCCTGCGTCCTCCTTTTTTTTCCTCTAGGTGTGTGATAATGTTGTAGTCGCCTCCACTAATCCAAAGTGGATAGCGCCTTGAAGAGTTCAAGCTTGTGAGCGCCTTCAGCGCTTTTATTTTGAGTTGCGGATCTTGAGGGAAGTATGTATTGGTTAGATGTCCGTGAATATCCGTTCCAATAAGATGGAATGTGGCTTGAATGAAATGCCGAGTTGCCTGGAAGTTTTGCATCTGTAAGATCTGCAGATTCCAAGCTATGGATATTCCACCTGATGCTCCCATCGCATCTACAGAAATGGATTGACTTCCGCTCCAAGTTTTGTTGAAGAGCTGCTCTATGGCAGTGATAGTGCTCTTTGTTTCTTGGAGAAAGACTACTGTTGGTTTTTCAGACTGTATCATGCTTTTTAACATTCTATGTTTTGCGGAGCTGTTGAGCCCTCTCATATTCCAGGAGATGAGCTTCATGAGGAACTATGTGGTTGGGCCTTGTAGAACCTTGTTAATTTCGGGAATCTCCCAGATTCCATTAATTGTTCACCTATAATGATGGTTCGCTGCAACTCTGTCTTGCGCCCACGTTTCTTCGTTTCTTTTAAGATTTTTTTTCCATCCCAGGGGCTGCCTGCCTGAACTCCTAGGCATTTTTTGTGCTGAGCTTTGTTTAATACTCCTTCCAATCTGTCTATGTCCCCAGGGTGTATGGTAGTGTATGCTTTCTTCTTGCATGCCTCCTCTAATTTGAGGATGTCCAGCCCATCCAGACTTACAGTCTCTATATCCTCGTCCATGTTGATGGGCACATTCCGGTGATCCGCCATGGTTTCTTCATGTAAACTGAGAGCTAGAGCTGCATCTAGATCCATATCTGTGAGCTGCGTATCCGTTTCTGTCATTGGCATTTTTAGCTTCGAATTCAGAGGAGCTCCTAGTATCTCTGAGGCTGATGGGTGCAGAGGATTTTTATGAATGGTAGCATCAAGTAAGGGGGCTGGAGAGGCATGAGAATTTTTTTGGAGCAGAGGGTCAGAGGAGTCTTCAGGAGTGAGGATCTGGAATCTGTTCGAGGTGTCGAGATTCGTATGGCTAGAGGAGGGATCTTTCTGAGATTTTGGGGAGGGGGGAGCAGCATTCGTCTTCTTGGCATGTCTGCGGCGCTGGGGTATTTTGACAAACCCCTCAGAATCTTGGGCAAGCTCCTTTGCTATGGGTTGGCTTTGGGCATTCAGAGGACATTCCCTAAACAAATGCCCATGCAGATGGCATTTTCGGCAGCGAGGAATATGTTCATAATCAAGAGGTTGAATCCATTCATAATCATCGTGATAGAGGCTTACCGATTCCACAAGGGTCTTTTTGAGTTGCATCTGGACACAGATCCTTGCATAAGAGGTAGATCCTCGCCTTTTTGTTTCCTCAGCTACCTTGATGAAAGTTCCAATGCTGTTGCCGATATCCTGTAGTGTTTCTTCTCTCCAGTATTCCATAGGTAAAGAGTACATGCGAATCCAGACCGGCACTTGACTGAGGTCTTCTGTGTCTGGATTGAATCTAGGTTTCCAGTCCCGTAAGAAGAGGCCCGCTGAGTTGAAAAAATAGGGGCCACCTTCAAATATTCTTGTTTTGTCCTCTAAGCAGGTGAATATAACAGTAAAGAAGCCTTTAGGACCCATAAGCACGGATACGTGCCCTTTAGGCTTCCATTTTGAGGCGATCCAACCATACATGGCTTTTTCTGTAGGCCAGAAGCCTAGAAATTTTCCGATGAGCGCATGATCTGACATATATTGTATCTCGCCATTGATGCAATGGTTGGGAAGCTCCACTCGTATTCTTTCTGGTGCTTTGGGGATGCATGTTGTCGATCTTGTCTTTGTTTGTGACGTCTTTGGGCTCTCTGGCATTTCCTCATCTGTCTGTGCAATCTGATCTTGATTTATTGGCTGTTCAGAGTTCTGTCCTGGCTCAGAGAGCGGATTCGCAGAAGCCTGGGTCTTCACTGGTGCGCCGTCAGCTGTGATGTGGTTGCTCGTAGGAGGGGAGGGTTGGGTACCCGCCCCTCCCATTTGGGAGGACATGTCGCTATGCTCAATCAGGATTTGTCAGGTCTACTGCTAACGGTCCTGAAATGAGCGCCGCACTGTATGCCGCCTGTGAACAGAGGAGCAGGTCTGCGCATTGGCAGTGAGTTGCAGAGCGCTGCTAGGGTTTTTCCTATTGTGTCAGTCCGAATCATGGATATTACAGCAAGTACAATCCAACATTTCATCAAAGGCCCATCTCAAATCCAAAGAATGAAGCGGGAGTAATTCCGAGGAAGGAAATTGACTCAAACTGTGGCTACTACAACAGGTACAAAACTATCTTTCTTGGACATTGTTTTCATTGTAAAAACTTTGGTCATCAAGCCAGACATTGCATGGCTCGCAGAAGTGAAACACCAAATCTAAAGGATCAAATAATCAAACCATATGCCCCTAAAAGGCAAGGACAAATCAAAACCTTCAATTCGTTTGATCCCTTGACCAAATTTGATCTGATTTTCTCATTATGCTACAATAATGAACACTTTGAACAAAACTACCCACTCAAAGGAAGAAAAGCGAGTAGTGAGAAACCCAACATGGATAAATGTAGCCTTGCTCTATATGCTCAAAATAATGAAAATCATTGATTTGTTGATAGTGGGTGCTCCAAACATATGACAGAGGACAAAAGGAAGTTTGTCTCATTGAGCAAAAAGGAAGGAAATGTGTCCTTTGGAAATGGATTTGGCAGAATTGCGGGAAAAGGAACTGTTACTCTTATCAATGGAAAAGGAAAAGCTCAAGATGCTCTGCGTAGACGGGCTCAAACACAAACTCCTGAGTGTCAGCCAAATCTGTGATCAAGGACATAAGGTTGTCTTCAACACCAAAGACTGTGAAATAAGGAACTCTTCCTTTGGGGAACTTGTGGCAAAAGGGGTTAGAACACCAAACAACATTTACATTCTGAACAAGATTCAAGAAAATAAATGTTACCTAAGTCAGATATATGAGAGTTGGCTATGCAACAAGTGACTTGGACGTACAAGCTTTGAAAATCTAATCAATATCAGCAAGATTAGAGTTGTACGAGACATCCCAAGGCTATTCAAACCAAATCAAGGAGTATGTGGTCCATGTCAACATAAAAAGCAAACCAGAACCAGCCACAAGACAAAGGAGCTCTCTACATCAAAGCCCTTGGAGATCATCCATGTTGATTTGTGTGGACCAACTAGAAATTAGGCACTCCAAGGAGAAAGCTACTTTGTGTTATTTGTTGATGACTATACTAGAATGATGTGGATATATTTTATAAAATATGAATCTGAAACTTTTGAGTGTTTTAAGAATCTAAAAGCTCTTGTAGAAAATGAAAAGGGCTCAAAAATTAAGTACCTCAGAACAGACAAAGGGGGAGAATTCACATCAAAAGAGTTTAATGAGTTTCATAATATTCATGGAGTTAAAAGGGAATTCTCTGCTGCCAGAACACCCCAGCAAAATAGGGTAGTTGAAAGAAGAAACAAGACAGTTCAAGAAATGGCAAGAACAATGATATTAGCAGTAGACTTACAACCAAAATTTTGGAGAGAAGCAATCAGGACAGTTGTCTATACCCTGAATCGGACTCAATTAAGACCAAATTGTGAAAAAACTCGTCATGAATTATGGAAAGGAAGACCTGCTTCAGTAAAGTACTTCAAGATCTTTGGAAGCAAGTGCTTCATAAAAATCAATGATGGCTCACCAGGAAAGTTTGATTCTTGGGTTGATGAAGGGATATTCCTTGGATACTCTACACGGAGCAAAGCCTACAAGCGCTACAATTTTCGACTAAAGAAAATAGTGGAAACCATTAATGTAAAGATTGATGAAGACCTTCCAGAAAAAGAAATTGAAGAACATGAAGATGATCTTCTCATTGAAGAAGAAGAACCTAAAGAAGAAGAAATAGATCAGGAAGAAGAAGAAGAGGAAAAAGAACCACCTCATACCCCTTCAAAGATGAAGTTTCTCCAGAAATATCATCCAGAAGAGCAGATTATTGGCAATAGAGATGAAGGGATGCAAACTAGAAGGACAATAATTACACCAAAGAGAAATGTTATTGCTTTTCTATCCGTGAAAGAACCAGAAACATTTGCACAAGCAAGGATCCTCATTGGGTAAAAGCCATGGAAGAAGAAATGTCCCAAATTGAGAAGAACGAGACATGGGAGTTGGTACCTCGTCCAAAGGACGAAAACATAATAGGAACCAAGTGGGTGTTCAAAAATAAAATGAATGAAGATGGACAAGTTATCAGAAACAAGTCAAGGCTTGTTTGCAAAGGCTATTCACAAATTGATGGAATTGACTTTGAAGAAACATTTGCACCAATAGCTCGGAAGGAAGCTATCAGGATGTTCTTAGCATTTGCTTGCTCAAAAGGATTCAAAATCTATCAAATGGATGTAAAATCAGCATTTCTAAATGGGGAACTCAAGGAAGAAGTCTACATGGAGTAGCGAGAAGGGTTTGATCTAACAGAAGGAAAGGACTTAGTCTGTAAGTTGAAAAAGGCTTTATATCGGTTAAAACAAACTCCTAAAGCTTTGTATGCAAGATTGGATCACTATCTACAACAACAAGGCTTCAAAAAGGGAGTGGCTAGAAGTAATCTATACATAAAGA
Source organism: Pinus taeda (assembly GCA_000404065.3). NCBI lineage: Eukaryota > Viridiplantae > Streptophyta > Pinopsida > Pinales > Pinaceae > Pinus > Pinus taeda. Next base: position 158,998 of record APFE031309671.1, read on the forward strand.
CAGATGAAGGTAAGTTACTAGTTACTCTTGTTTATGTCGATGATCTAATTTTTGCTAGCAATAATGATGAAATGAGCCATGAATTTCTCAAAACATGTCAAAAGAGTTCGAGATGTCAATGATAGGAGAGCTATCTCACTTCCTTGGACTTCAAGTATCTCAAACCAGAGCAGGGTTGTGTATATCTCAAGCCAAATATCTAAAAGACATGCTCAAAAGATATGGAATGGAGGATTGTGCACCCATGAGCACACTTATGACCACAAACTGCAAATTGAGCAAAGATGATGACTCCCCTCCAGTAGATGCAACTCATGGTCAATAATTGGAGCCCTTCTATACTAAACAACTACAAGACCAGACATAATGCAGGCAATAGGAATGGTGGGAAGATTTCAATCTACTCCCAAACAATCCCATTTATTAGCTGTAAAAAGAATTCTCAGATATCTGAAAGGAAATCCTGATTTCGGTCTTTAGTACCCTAAGAGCTCAACACTGACTGTAACTGCATATACCGATGTTGATTGGGCTGGAAGTGTAGATGATCAGAAAAGTACTAGTGGAAATGCATTCTTCCTAGGACACTGTTTAGTATCCTGGCTCAGCAAAAAACAGTCATCCATATCATTATCCACAACCGAAGCCAAGTATATAGCTGTAGCAGACTATTGTACTCAAATACTATGGATGAAGGAGGCTCTAAAAGATGTCAACATAGGTACAGATCAACTGATTACCATCTATTGTGACAACACAGGTGCTATCAGTCTCAGCAAAAATCCATTGATGCACTCAAGGACCAAACACATACCAATCAAGTATCATTTCCTTCGTGAACAAGTAGCTGAACAAAACATTGTCTTGGAATATATCAGTACTAAGGAGCAGACCGTTGATATTTTCACAAAACCTCTTCCTAGAGAGGCATTTGAACATCTGCGTCAAAAGATGGGGGTTATCTCTTTAGCATCACTCAAGTTCACTCATAAAGATGTTGCAAGACAAGGGGAGCAGTTCGACAAGGGGAGTCCATATGCATTCCTTTGCCGTTGATGGCAAAGGGGGAGAGCACAAGAATATTGCCATCAATAACGAAGGGGAAGATTGTTGACATACATTTTCATTGATGTCAGTATCGCAATATTCAAGGAGCCAGAGGAAGCAAACAAAGCCATCGGAGGAAGCCAACAAAGCCATCAGAGCAATGGAGGAAGCAGATAGAGCTATCGGGAGCTATCGAAGCAATGCATGCCACAAAAGGGTCATATGCATGCAAATGAACTATCAGGAGCCATATATGCGACAGATTACACTATCGGGAGCATCTATCATATATATGGACGCATTTACACTATAGGAGGCCAAAACTCATAACACATATATAGACAGGGCTATGTACACTATCGGCGGCATAAAACCATACATATATGCAAATACACTATCGGAGCGGAAAGGCAGAGTTTATATATGTGTGCAAAGAATACTCTATCGGAGGTGGAAGACTTGGGTGTATTGCAAATACACTATCGGAGGCGGAAGTGTTAACACTATCGGGCCCGTAGAACCCATATAGGATCACCCCTGTGTATTTACTTGTTTATCGCAGAATGCCTTTTACACAGAGAAATCACGCTAAACACTTAGCGAATTCAGGAAAGTGGACTTGAAATTTTATGCACAGGAGTGTTGAGTCCTATCGGGTCCAGCACATATTATCGCATTGCTATAAGCAAGTGGCCTACGTTAACGTCGAGCCCTGAACCTTTGCGATTTGTGATTGCCAACGTATATCGCATCGGCACTTCGGGAGTAGAAGTCATAAAGTGTTAAGTGGCCCATTGCAATAGCCGATGGCGATTAGCGATATTGCATTGGACCTCCGCCAAGGGCAAGTGCCGATTGCGATTGCAAGACCGGACCCGATGCACCATTATAGATGGGCTTAATATAATATCGCGTCCAGTGGAGGATCGGCCGTCGGCCATCGGCGATGCCATGGTCTTGATGTATAAAGGATCCCCAGAAGTCTTGAGAGCCGATTGCGATTATACTACGGACCCGATACAGTATAGATGCGGGTGTATTGATTCTTGAAGTCTGCCCTTTAGCCTTTTTGTCTGTTTTTGCTCCTATTTCCTATGTAATTGAATATTTGACTTGTGCAGCATTTGAAGGCAGAAATACACTAAGGAATGCTCCTGATAGTTCAAGAGGCTAAACTAATGCCGATTGTGATTGCGATTAGGACGTGGCATGTCCGTTAAACAAAATAGCCACTGTGGATGCTTGTTATCATTGAAAAAAGGGGGCAGTGTTACAGTTTTAACACACAATGACCGAAAAGCCAGGAAGCTGAATGGAAAGCCAACACAGAGGAAATCGAAAAGCCAAATCAATGGAGAAGAGGGAAGGAAAATGTCAAGCCAACACAGAGGAAGCTGAAGCAAGCGTGGAAGAAGCTGAAGAGCCAGTGGAAGATGAAAACGAACAATTAGAGGGCATTATAATAAAAACAGAAAAGACAAGGAGAGATGTGTTGTTGTCGTGGACAATCTGTGTGAGAGGCAGCAGAGGCAGGAGAACAAGAGTGAAGGAGAAGCTCAGCAGAACAGAGAACTGCAGCAAAACAGTTTATACCAGGATTGGGTTGGAGCCCAAGAGGTTGGAGCCTCGAGGTTGGAGCCTCAAAACTGAACAGGATTGAAATCCTTGGGAGTTGGTGCTCCTAAGTGCAGAACCATTGCAAGATAGAGTTGGTGTTGTAGAGGTTGGAGCCTCACTAAAGTCCAAGTTGGAGCTTGGAAACTAATTGTAACCAGTTATATATATATAGATTGTATTCATTTTATTGCACTATTTGTGTTAATAAAAGCATTAATTCCAACTATATATTTCTGTGTTCTATATATATATATATATTATATATATATATATATAAATATAATATATATAATATATATATATATATGTTTTGGTAATAATAAGAAATACTGATTCACCCCACTCCCCCCTCAGTATTTCCAACAAGGTCGCAAGCGACAACACTACAGTCAAGGGTTGAGTAGGGGTGTTTGAGGGCCTTATATATGCCCAGATCAACAACATAATCAAGGAGTTGTCCTGTGAGGTAATGTCGCAGAGTTTAAGGGTTGTTTTGATGACTGGTTGAGAGTTGTTATAGCATTGTTTGGTGCCCTAACCAGCCACAATGATGATAGCAGCAAAGCAGACTTGTTGCAAAAGTTGAACTTGTGTTGGGTCAAGGGTATTGACCAAATTTGGATCAGAGTATTGCAGCCTGTGGAAGCCATGTATTGGAGTTGACTTGGGTGTCGTGAAGACTTTAATTAGGAGCAGATTTCGCAGTGAAGAATTGGGCATCATTGGTCTTGTGGAGGGCAGCATGTTGATAGCCCAAAGAAGCCTTAGACAAGCTATCTTGAAGTGATGAAGCGAAGCTGAAGATTTAGTGAAGTTTGGTGTCGAAGTGCAATGCCTTGATGGACAAAGGTGACTGCTAGCCTAGCAATTTGGAACTCGGGAAGTGGCCAACCTAGAGAGAAGATTGATCAGCCCGTGTACATGCTACAGAAGTGGCCTGCAGCAGTATTAGATGGCAGCCCTCCTGGAGTTTTGATGTGTTGTCCTTTGGACTACTCGGCAACTAGTGAGCAGTACAGGAGCGAAGGACCCGTAGGACAAGATACGACAGAAGTTGCAGCGATATTTGTCATTGTATCTTGTATACCATAGACTGTTGTATTATTCATATTTGGTTTAATATAACAATGATTGGGGTTGTACATATTGTGCAATTTCTTAAAAATTGTGTATATTTGTGCATGTCTGATTTATTGCTTTATAATTTTGTTGTGCAAAGTAGTTTATGGTTGAGATTCTTGGTTTGGTAGCATCAGTGATTTTGAAGACTTTAACCTAGACCCAAGGTCATGGAAATTCAACATGGTATCATAGGGTGTCTGAGCTACTTTGGAAGTCAGTGAATCAGAGTTGTGCACAGCGAAGTATAGCGTGAGAGGGAGTTGGTCACATTGTAAGTGAAGGGCTCACTACAATGTCGAAGTTGGAGCCAAGTCTCTGATATCAGGACAGGTTGGAGGGGTTGTCCAACTATACTCCTTGGAAGGAGAGGATCAAGATGGTCTTGCAGGTCAACAAGATCTAGGATTTCACCAAGAAAGAAATCAAGAAGCCAACCGACCCTAAGGAGCTGGAAATGTATGAAGATTTAGATGTGAGGGTGAGATTGATCATCTTAGAAGGTGTGAAGGAGGCCCTAATACCTCATTTGTCTGGGAAGAACAATGCACATGAGATGTGGATGGCTCTTTAGCATTTGTTCTAAAATGAGAATAAGAAATGGGTACTAGTATTGGAGGATAAGTTGAAGTCCACCAAGATGATAAAGGGTGAAAGCGTGGCCTCTTATCTGACGAGATTGTCTCAAGTCAAAGATGAGCTTGTTGCCAGCGGTGTGACTCTCTCAGATGGAGATATGGCAAGGATTGCTTTGAAAGGGTTCACCGAGGAATGGAATCCCCTCCTCAAAGGGATCGTTGCCAGGGAGAAGTTGCCAGACTGGGATAGGTTGTGGGATGACTTCATTCAAGAAGAGTTGCAAGATGAGGATCTTCATCCAAAGAAGAAGTCTCTTGATGATGACGTGTCATTTGCAGCGTGAATGAAAGACAAGCAGAAGGACTTGAGTAAAGACAAGTGTTTCAACTGTGGCGAGATGGGCAATTATTTGTCAAGATGTCTGATGAAGAAGAAGGGAGATGACGATAAGAGGAAAGGAAAGCAAGCCGCCACTATTCCCACTTCAGCTGAGATAGATGATCTCACCAGGAGATTCCAAGAGGAGGAATTTGCTATGATTTCGTCACACGAGATTTTTGAGACTCTAGTTGAATGGAACTCAAAGTTGCACATGGTGTGGGGTGACGAGAGTCAGTTGGACATTCGAGGATCGGGTGTTGTGCCATTCAAAATGGAGACAGGACGTGTGATAGAGAGAGAGAGATAGTACATTTACAACAAAATTCAACACTTTGACTTGTCTAGATAAGAGCATAGATCATCTCTAAGAAGATGATACATGAGATCAGTTGAAAACAAGCTGCTTCTACTGATTCTCCAAGGTGACTCCTTCACCTATCATTGTGCTGCATCTCGTCATCATGCTGCACCATGCTGCACTACTGTCCCCGTGTTTGGCACTGGTGTACCTTGTTCCACTACTGCACTATGTTGTCACCCATGTGATTGCTGCACCATTGCTGGTTTGTGTACTTGCTGCACCAAGTACTATACTGCTGTCCCAATGTACTTGCAGCACTATGCTTGTTGCTGTCCATACTTTACCATGTTGCTGCTGTCCATGCTTCACCATGCTTGTTGTTGTCCATGCTTCATCATGCTTGCAACTGTCCCATGTGTCATCATGCTTGCAGCTGTCCTATTTGCTCGCTCCACCAAGCTTCATTGTTGCCCCATTGTCATCATGCTTGCAGCTGTCCTATTTGCTTGCTCCACCAAGCTTCATTGTTGTCCCATTGTCATCATGCTTGCAGCTGTCCTATTTAGACATGTTGTACCTTGTTGTCCATGTATCGATCATGTACAGCTATACTGTTGTCCCACTGTAACACCTACAGCACAGATTTCCATGCTGTCACCTACAGCACACTTAGATTTCAGTTGCAGATCTTGGCTATGCTTGACGACAGATTAGGACTTCCCTTTGATAACGTATAGGAGCTCCTCTTGACTGTAGATTAGACCTCCTCTCCTAGCTGTGTATAGGTCTCCTCATTTGCTGTGGATCTGGCCTCTCTTTAATGCGGATTTAGGCCTCCTTTCTGTGGTCAGACCTCTCCCTTAACGGCTGCTAGAGCTCTCCTTCATCTGCGGCTAAGTCTGCATTTAGATCTGTGGCTAGGGCACATTTAATTCAGTTGTAACCCTACCTTAGATCTGCGGCTAGGGCATACTTAAGGCCTCCTTATGACAGTGGATTAGAGCAGCGTATAAGGGTTCCTTTGGACAGCGTACAAGGGCAGGTTAGGGCAGCGAATGGGAGCCTCCTTATTTCTGTTAGGGTATCCCTTTTGCTGCGTCTAAGGGCTGTCTCAAACCCTTCCACAACAGCATATAGATTAGGGCATGATAGGACTGTGTTAGGGTTTGCTGTTAGGCCTCCTTCACTACTTGTTAGATCTCCCTTTCCTCCTGCACCTAGGGCTTCTTCATTAGGGCAGCATAGAGCCTAGGGCACTCCCTCTAGATCTCCATTAGGGCAGCATTATCCCTTAGGATCTCTCCTCCCACCAAAACCCAAAGACAAGTACAGAGGAAGAGATCCCAAGTGAGTGTGTCCAAATGACTTTCAAGGAACCTCTATTTATACTAAAACGTTGAGCACATGAGGGGTTTATTTGGTTGCTCGCTGACCTTGACGAATTGTCCCATAACACAAATAAATTCATATCTCCATGAATACTTATCGGAATCGGATGATCTTTAGATCAATCCTACACCTCACGATCAGAGGGATCCAATAAAAATATCAGCGGCCATTAATAAGATGACCCACATGGAGTTTGGCCCTATTTACCAATTTTAACAGTTTGCGGCCTTGATGCGGAGATTAGTGCTAGATAATGGTGTCGAAAAAGCTTTGATCTGCTTGCCAATGAGCGCGGTCTGGAGAGGGCCATTAGATTAGCCATTAGGTTTCCTTGAATAGGGCTGAAATGTCCTCAAAGTGCTCTTTTTAGCCTTACAATGCTTGCGGCCTAACTTCTGCAATTAGGGCTGCCCAAAACATTGATATATTTGCCTCTATAAATTTGGTCTATGGTAGATGATTTCCTTGGGATGATGTAACGCCAATCTGATCTTCTTTCTGCCCTCAATTCAAATCCCTAGCTCTAATACCATGTTGAGAAATCTAGGGCATAGTAGTTAGGGTTATTTTAAATTTGATTTCCCCTGAATCCACGACATTTTCTTGTGACATTATAATTATTATTTAGTTCTGTTTTATCATCACGACAAATGACAATACAAAGATCACAACACAAACACAAGAACACCAAATGTAGGCTGCTATCCAGGGCCAGAACCTCTCCTAGAGAGGAAAACCCACGAGAATCTCTTATAGAATTTCAATAAAGACTTCCAGGACCTTGACGAAACCCCAAGTGATGACCAGCCAGAACCTTAAAGAATATCTTTGCACAGCAAGAATGAGGAAACCCTAGTTCCTCCTTCAAAACCTTGCACAGGTGAGCAGGCAGATACTGAATTTGCTTCCTTTCTTCTTTCGCTGGCTTCCATAGAAATTTACTACTCCTTCCCTTCTTCACTGGATCAGATCTCGTCTAATTCTCTCGCTGGATCAGAGATCTATTACTTGTTGGATGTGTCACCAAATGAGGAGAGTGAGTTCCTTTATATATGCTTTGCTTGAGGATGAATTTGGGCCACCTTGGGCTGACTTGAAGAAGGTTGGCCAACTCATCACATGGAGGCTTCTAGACAATACAATTTACATTTATTATTTTTCTTTCTTGATACATGAGCCCTCCAAGCACTAGTACATCATGACCTTGACCTTTTGACTTGTCAACAAGGCCCCTAGAGCACTCAATGGGTGCCTTGAACTAGGACCACAATATGATGGGCAGGAAACCTGTTCCAATAACATAAATTTTCTTTTACAGATAAATTTTCTTTTCTTTTTCTTTTGACAAGAAAAAGAATCTGGCTGGTATTCAAAATTTACACCAAGGAGTGCAGGCTTAATAGAATGTACATAAATTGAGACAATTGCCATGAAACAAGATTGCCATGTGTACCATGTCAGTTATATAAATGACCCAATTTTAATTATGGAAGCTTCTAGGGGTGACAATCTTAACTAGCACTAACCCGGTTTGTGCACAGCTTTCTCATAGATAGAAATTTCTGCAGGAACTGCTAGCAATAAATAAGAATCACAAACAACATGATTCATACAAAGAAATTTAAAGTTGGAGAAATAGGGTCAATAATTGATACTAAAAACCTGCAAACTCATGTACTTTATTACTTTGTAAAGCAACATGTATGGGTTCAAACAATGTACAAAAGTAGGTAAAACAAAACAAACTGAGAAATCATCGAAAACTTACCAGTTGAATTCCTCCATCACAAATTCAATCATATCAAAAGGTAGGCTATGATAAAGTTCTCCAATCTGGTTACCATATAACTTTTTGAGAAGACGAACCTGCAAGGAAATGATAATTCCAAAAACATGTGATCATCTCAAAACAGCAAATAAAGTTGTATTACTTCTGAAATAGATTAACATTAACAATATTACACAAGGCATGAATTTTTCGTCTGCTGATGTAAGAAGCATTCTCCAAAACATAGTAGCATACAAATTTGATCACAGCAAAATATGTACCTACTTTTATCATATTTCTCCTATATTTAGTATACAAAATATGAATTTATACTTTAATCATGTACAATAGAATGAGAATTAAACGCATTTCTTTAATGATAACATTTGCTGGTCATGTAATGTTGTATGAGTTTTGAAACAGATTAAAATTAATAATATTACAGAAGGCAAGAATTTTTCTTCTGGTAATATAAGAAACATTCTCCAAAAAATAATATTATACAAATTTGATCACAGTAAAATGTGTACCTACTTTTCACAGATTTCTCCTATATCTATTATATAGAATATGAATTTATACATAATCATGTACAATACAATGTAAATTAAATGCATTTCTTTAAAACAATGGGAAATCAAAACCCCTTGGAGCACCCATCTTTGCATCAACTATATCCCAATATGAAAACTGATGTTGGTTTTATAAACAGAAAATGATGCAGAGAAGACAACAGCATTCCACCAGATTTTCAGGATGAGCAGATGCAAAGACACCCCAGTTGTGTTTGCACTACGAGAGCATTGAGATCCAGCCAGATTCTCTTTTGCTGGTTCCATCACAGGTGCATCTGACATTGATAAGTGCCTATTCCAGAGTCATTTTCACCAGACTCAGAGGAAACTGCTATTCTTAGCAATTTGCCTTTTTCCAGTATCTTGAGACCTAGGACCTGCGAGTAAGAGATCATTACATATTCTTGATCTCTGTAAAAAAGCAAGTTCAACAAGACTGGTTTTATCTGAATAATAGATGGTCAGTCTTGCTTGCTTTTCGTTTTTTGCTTTTTCCAGAAAAAACACTGATGCTCCATCTCTCCTTGTTCAGTTTTAATTTTTTCCTGCTTTCTGATTTTTTTCTTTTTGAAGGAAGCCTGCTTTTGGGGGGACTTATATGATTAGAAATTTCTATGTATTTGTGGCAGATAGAAGTAGAGCGTCAAGGTTCCAAGAGTGCAAAGATTAAATGGTTTGAGGTTTCAATGGGTGAAGATTGATGAATCAAGACTAGTAATCTGCAGGCAAAATATTTTTCAATGTGATATACGGCAATTGTGGTGGAAGTTATATGGGATTTCCAGAATATTCAATGTGAAAATTATGTTGGTGTTTTTAACCATATCTTCTTTGCTGTATTTATCTTCTCCAAACACTTGTTCAAAATATTGTTTTGATTGGTAAATTTTTACATCAGTGATATGAACAAAGTTCGTTAGAACACAAAATATTCAAAAAGTCTGGAATATAAAGAAATCCATGTTGACAATATATGAATAGTATATAAGTAATTGATAGTCAAAAAAATATGCTGATGAGAGTACAATTGGGGTCCTGTATATACACCTATGCAGGAGTTCACATTCATAGAGTCATGTCCTTTGGGACACTTGCTATCATAATTATTGATTATATTGTAAAAATTATCATTATCATTATTATATATATATTTTATACATATTTATGTTCATAAAAATCAGGTGAACTTAGTAACTCTAATTCGCTTTCCTGGTACTATGACTCTTGATTCACTTGCATGGTATTACCCACTATGACAAGCTAGAATCACAACTAGCAATTCCTCCTTGGCCACATTCCTGAGCCACAGAAGAAGCTCTTTGACAAAGTACTACATAAACACACATTAAATTTTCACTCTTAAGAATTGTATCAGTAGCTCTTTTGATTACAGGTGACTACAGGTATCACTCTCTTACCCTTGCTGCTTGCTAATGATTCTATATTTTAGTTGATATAATTGTCATTACATTCACTCGTGCTTTATTAAATGTTCTAGTCGTTATTTCACTAACATGGGACTTAGAACTTGCTTATTTCTAGATCTCATAATTTAGTTATTGTATTGCTTACACATTGATAGTTGAATCCATTGCTCATTATCTAATCTCTTCACTTCATGGTTTAACTGCTATCTTCCTATAATACTAAAGAAAAAGGTGGAAACCTATATACAATGGACATCATAACCTCTTCTATCATGCTACAAATACTAAGATAAACATCAAATTGAGCTATGGAATCTGCAGACTAAACATCTTTAATCAACAAAGTACCTTTAGCCAAGAATTGATGGTGTACCAAATCCCACCACATGGAACTGTTAACCCCCAGATTTGCCTCTTTACAAACTGGAATGTTAATAGCCAGCTTACTTCATCAGGATGCTGCTCAGAACTAGTGTCCAGAGATAGTTTCTCAAGAGTCAGAGATGGTTCTAATAGAAGTTAGATGTAGGAATAGACTCACGAGCAGCCTAAGGCTAACAAGCAGGGAGATGGAGAGAGAACATGGCCCTAGTCAATATGGCCAAGAAGGGCAAAGGGAAGGGTTGAAAGGGAAACAGTAAGGGGGCAACCTCTGATCCAAGAAAGGAATTGAGCAAGCTCAAGTGCTTCATCTGCCACAAGAGTGGACATTATGCATCATAGTTTCTTAAGAAGAAGAAGGGGAAGGGGAAGTCATAGTAGACAGCAGCATCTGTAGAGGCCCAGCTTGATGAGTTTGCAGCGAAATTTCGGGAACTTCTCATTTGTCTCTTGTCTATCTGCCAGCACCATCACAATAAGTGCTTGGTACTTTGATAATGGTGCATCACGTCATATGATAGAGGCAGAAGGGTTATTTAGCAGTCAGATGAAGAGTAACTCAGATTTATCTATGGAGCTTGGTATGCTAATTTTTTTGATACCAGATCTAATTTATTTTACCTCAACAATTTATCAAAAATACAGAAAATATTTATGTCAAACATTTCTGAATTTGCTGAAAAATAAATACACTAGTATATTAACTTAAAAATACAGCAGATAAAAAATGAAGAGATCAATCACACTATAATGGCAAATTTACACCCAACACAATCTTTCTTCATTAAATTTCTCCGGAGAAATTTGGTTAGATCCATAGAGAATACATAGAAAACATACAGTTGTTGGACCCCTGGAAACTCAACCCCACTGGGAAAATCAGCCTCAAAGAATTCAAACTTCGGAAATGCAACCACCTGAGCAAATCAGCCCTTGAGAATGAACCTGTCTCATCAGCAAATCAGCCTCCCTTTTTCCCTGTCTCGTACGGCCCCTATGCACTAGAGAAATCAGCCATAATTCCACCTCCCCCACAATTTGGCACCCTTTTTCCTGAACTCGGCCTCCTCGAATTTCTCCCGAAAATCCCTATTGCGCTTATCCTCACTTCTCTTCGATCTAGTCAAGCCTCTAACTCCAGAGAAGTTGCTTCCTCCAATTGTGTGTCTTCACCTCTCCCTTAGGCTTATCTTAAAATTTCATTAAGCCAAGATCCCTAACCCTAATCTCCTAAGTGATCAATAGCTAGAATTAAATCCCAAGGCTCACATGAGATCAATGATTGAGATTATGTTTTAAGTCACCTATATAATTTTACTATATATCTCTAGAACTTTGGTTTAATAGTCCACAATAATTAATTAGATTCATTATTGTACTTTTCCTAAATTAACCTTAGGAAAAAAAATCATGATGTCACTTACTCCACCAAGCAAGCACGTAAAGAGGCAATCAAATATCTTCTATATGCTATGACACCAAGTTTTAGTAGAATACCTTCCAAAACTACAAAAACTTCAACATAGTAATGATACCAATTATGCAGTAAAGGGTGTCAAAACCATTAAGTTCCAACAAGAGTCAAGAAGGGTGTTACAAGCCAAGGGCATGCTATTTGTACCACAACTAAAGAAAATCTTGCTCTCAATCTCAGTGATTAAGAACAAACGATATAAGGTCATATTTAGGAATGGGCAGATGCTCATTCATCCAAAGGATTCTAGCCTAGACACGACAGTGGCCATCGGGGTTAAAGAGAGCAACATAGATAAGTTGAATGGAACTATGGGACAAGAGGTTGCGACACCTGCACTATAGAGCATTGTCATTTTGAGGAAGATTGACATTGGTCTTTCAGAGTTCAGCATTCAACAAAAGGGGTTTGTCCAGAGGGTGTGCACTTGGCAAAAATCAAAGGCTTCTTTTATGAGCAGCAAGAGTAGTTCCAAGAGAATATTGGATCTCATTCATGCAGTTGTATGTTGATGGATGTCAATGCAATCAATACAAGGAGCACATATATGACACATCCATTGACGACTAGCAAAGGAAAACCTTGATCGTCATCATGAAGATGAAGGATTAGGTATTTACTAGTTTCAGGAGTTCAAGGCCCAAGTGGAGAACCAGACAAGCAAGAAGATCAAGGCCTTGAGGACAAGTAATGGGGGAGACTAGACCTCCAATGACTCCAAGAACTTCTATAAGGAGGCAGAGATCAAGAGGGAGATAACATTCCCATTAAACCCTTAGGAAAACAGAATTGAGAAGATAGAATTGATCTCTCATTGGTTTTTTAAGGCTATGCTACATGAATAGCAGTTGCCTAGGTTTCTTTGGGCAGAAGCATGTCACAAGCAATGTATGTGCAAAATAGGAGTCCTCACAAGATACTAGGAGACAAGACTCCTGAAGAGGCATACACAGGGGTGAAGCCAAAGAGAGGGAACTTGTGCATCTTTAGTTGTCCAATATATATTCATATTCCTGTAAAGAAGAGAACTAACTTAGAGCCTTTAGCACAAAAGGCATATTTGTTGGTTACAACGAGACTTCAAAGGCTTACAAAATCTTCATACCAGTGCAGAGGGAGACAATTGTGAGCAAGGATGTTAGGTTCGAGCAGAATTTGCATCCAGGAAATCTCGTGAGTTGCCACCAACAATGACACTGGACAAGGAGAAAGAGGTTGTAAAGGTAGAGCAACATGCAGAGGCTTCCAATTCAAGTAGTCAACCTTCAAGTGGGGAGGAGTCAACCACTCATTCCAGTCTTGTCAAGAGACCTACATACTTTGAGCAGACATTGAGGGATACTCAAGAGCATGTGGAAGATCCTAGGAGCACATTCAAGGAGAGCAGGCCTTCAAAGAAGCTTCCAAACCAGATGGCATTGATGAGTAGTGTCATCCAAGAGGAAGCAAACCACGAGGTTTTGAGAAAAACCATGATGAACGATGATGCATGGGACTACTACCATAAAATCTAGCAACATAGTGCAAAGTCTCACTAGGCAATCTACATCTTATGGCGACAAAGAAATTACCCACCATTGTCACTTTATCGGCACCTCTCTTGTTATTTTGTGGTTGATGTTATCCCCACAAGGGAAGATTTATTGGCAAGATTTAGAGGTTAGAGTTCAAATGTTCAAGTACGATTTCCACCAGCCCTAATAAACTAAAAGAAAAATGTTACAAGCTAGGGTTTTATGGCATGTAGATATGGTAAAACTATTTCTCACTCTCAGTTATAAATTAAATATTTCCATTTCAATATGAAGTAAGATAATTTTATGTAAACTTTTAAAATTATTTTGAAGTAATTAAAACAAAAAACAAATAAAGTTTAATAAACTATTTTAAATCCATGTTAACTAATTTGTTTTAA
>APFE031309671.1:177431-210457 GCA_000404065.3 Pinus taeda
ATATTCAAATGTACTTAAAAATATATTAATAGAAAAGAAAGCTTTAATGTGGACAATGTAATATATAAAATTAAGTAATATTCAAATGTACTTAAAAATATATTAATAGAAAAGAAAGCTTTAATGTGGACAATGTAATCTATAAATAAAATATCTCAATGCTCACATTAACAAAATTATTTCAATGTCCACAATTTACATATTATTTATGGTGCCAATATTTGCTTGGAAGTAAATTATCAATCCGAAGTAAATTATCAATCCGAACCGACCACAACAGTCTTCAATTCTTACTTCAGCAAAAGACATTATCAACAGAACAACAGAAGTGGATGGATAAGTTGTCAGCTTTCGATTTAGAAATATTACACAAGAAGGGAAAGGAGAATGTCGTAGCTGATGCACTCTCACATAAAGATGGCAATCACACAACATGTGTCGCCATGATAGTTGTTCCGGAATGGTTGGAAGAAATACGATCCGAATATGCGAAGGATAAGGATTGTGACTCCATGATTAACAATATCAATCAATATACCAACTTCGAGTGGAAAAATGACATCTTATGGTACAAGGGTTGAATTTACCTAACACTCGCATCCAAATTTAAGGTGGAAATGCTAAAGGAGTCTCACAATTCACCAACAGTCGGACATGTCAGATTCTACAAGACTTACTACAACATCCGACAATCATTCTATTAGAAGGTTATGAGCAAGGAAATTCATAAATATGTTGCAGAATGTGATATTTGTCAAAGAAGCAAGAGCGAAAATGATAAAATATTTGTAGTCGGCAAGCTCACTAAATATGCCCACTTTATGGCTGTTAAAAAGATTGACACAACTAAACAAATCGCTGATGTGTTTTGTAAAAATATTTACAAACTACACAGGTTTCCTAAGGTCATAGTCAGCGATAGAGATGTAAGGTTTAAAGGAAAATTTTGGAAGGAATTCCGTCATCAAGCAGGAATATCCCTCAATATGAGTTCGGCCTATCACCACTAAACAGATGGGCAAACCAAAATCGTTAATAAATGCTTGGAAACATATTTTCGTTGTTTCATTACAGACAAACAAAACAAATGGACACAGTGGCTACACCTAGCAAAATGGTGCTATAATACCGGATACCACACATCAGCCAAGATGACACCCTTCCAAGCCTTATATGGTTATGAGCCACCCAGGTGGAAGGACTTTGTACTCCTTGATTCTAGGGTACCAGCAGTTAAAGACCACTTAGGAGAAACTCAACGGATCATCAACTTACTAAAAGAAAATCTAACCATGGCTCGTAATAAAATGAAACAATAAGCCGACCAACACCGCTCTGAAAGAGAGTTCGAGGAAGGAGATTGGGCCTTTGTTAGACTCCAACCATATAAGCAATTATCACTAAAACAACATGGGAAGAATAAATTGTCACTTAAATATTATGGACCGTATCAGATAATCAAAAAGATAAGTAGTATAGCTTATGGGTTAAAGTTACCGGACAACTGTCGAATCCATAATACCTTTCATGTATCAAGTCTCAAAAGAGTATTAGGGCAAAACCAAATAGCACAAACAGAAATACCAAAGACCAATGAAGAAGGAAAAATAGTCCTTGAACCTAAAGGCATACTCACTACCCGAGAAAAGGTTTTACAATCTAAGACAATAAAGGAATACCTCATCAAATGGAAGAGGTTACCACAGGAAGATTCGTCTTGGGAATCAAAACATTTTGTGCATCAACACCTAGGCCTACCTATGCTTTGAGAACAAAGCATCTTAAGGGGAAGGCAACGTTATGAACTTAAAGTCATAACAATCAAATAAATATTAAAATATTATTTAAATAAATAAATTATTAATTATAATCAATTAATTAGCAATAATTAGTTAAATGAAGAGACATCAGTCCCCAAGGGACATGTCTCTCTGATTAGGCATGGCCAGTCAACTCCTATTTAAGGAGCAAGGCCTCAGCCTTGTAAGCATCAATCTAATTTTATCAATTAATAAATATATTACATTCAACAATCTGGTGTATTATTACAATCTACAACAATTTAGTAATTTATTGCTAACAGATTGCTTGATGAAAGATACAAAACCTCTTTCTAGGACCGACTATTGTCTACAAAATACTTTTAGAGATGAGGCTGCTTAGTGTCATACCATAGAAGAAATAAGGCCAAGAGCTCTACTTGGATTTGATTCACCTTTAAAAGGCCAAGCGAAGTCTTTTTATTTTTATTTTTGTGCTCACAGTGGATAACCACAGGGATCTTATGAAGCCCTAATTTGATCACAGAAATATGTGAGTAAACTTTTAATTTATAGGACTACAGCCAACTTGAATGTGTATGGAGAGAAGCTTCTAGACCCTAGTTGGAGCCTTCATTCGGTATTTAAACCAAAGGAGATCAAACCAACTATAATGATACCTCAATAAAAAATACAACAAAGAGAACTCACCTTGGATTTCACTTGAAGAGAGAGAGACCTACTTGTTACACTGTGCCTCAGGGAGGCCGAGATTTTTCTTCCACAGGAGGCCGAAAGGAAGGGGAAAGGTGGAGC
This sequence comes from Pinus taeda, assembly GCA_000404065.3. NCBI lineage: Eukaryota > Viridiplantae > Streptophyta > Pinopsida > Pinales > Pinaceae > Pinus > Pinus taeda. The sequence continues at coordinate 180,008 of APFE031309671.1, forward strand.
CCAAACTATTAAGTAACTAATCTTTGTTGTCCTAGCCTGAGGTTGCCAAAAATTTCAGAGCCAATGTCACATGACAGTTCGTTCAATTTATGTTTTGAGAGGTAGGATAGGTGTTATTTTATAGTTTAATTCTTAGCTTAGGAGAGGCTTCATAAAAGATAAACGTTGGAGTAATTTATTGGAGAGAAATTAGATATTAGTTTTATTTAAATCAAAACCATGAATAAGGTATTTTAGAATTAAGTGTTAGAAACCCATTCTTAATGTTTAGGAAACCCATTATATTTAACACTAGTGACTCCAGGATTACTTTGTCATAGGGGTAACTATTTATTCAATTACCTTTATTATTATTATTATTATTATTATTATTTATAGCATGCTTTGCCTTAAGCTCTACTAAAATTTAAAGTCAATGATTGGCTTAGTGCATATGGTCCTACCTGAGTATGAAGTCAATGATTGGTTTACTACCTTTGGATCTTGAAGTTATTCAACTTATACGTGGTGAGATTACAGTGAGAATCCATGTCATATATTGATAACCATTGGTGAATAAGTTGTCATGTCTCTACCCCCTAAGGTTTTAGCCCACAAAACTAGGTCTTGAACTTTAAACTCAATTTTCTCTCAAACCAGAAGGAACCACGGGGCATACCACATATCAACAGAAACATCTTTTCGAGGAGAATCTAATGACCTAGATCTTCAACGCAAATTCAATGGTTTGACCCTTCAAAAACCCTCAACAAGGTCAGGGTACATCCTTAGTCTAGGGAACCCAAACCCTAGAACTTGGGTTTTCAACCATCCAACAGTATAATTGTCATCTTGATGTAATCTAACAATTACTAAGAAGCGTTCATTAACCATTTGACATCAATGACTGGTGTTTTTAGTCCAAGCCAAACCCAGTCAGCTCCATGGGTTGACATCAATGACAACACCATCCAACAAGATTTCTATGTCATTTAAAGACATTGGAATACATCTCTAATCTAAAAGAGATTCTAAAATCTAGGCACATGATGGACCAATTTTGAGCCCTTTGCTGTAGATCAGAGACTGTAGATTCATCTCTATTCATTGCCAGAGGAACTGAATCTTCGAGAAGTGGATTAATATTTGTGTGTGTGAAAACTCGGTAATTTGTCTCTCTTGATGGCTTCTTGAATAAATTTTATCTGTGGATAGAACAAAAGAGATTGACTGTTTCATCTCACTTGTTTTCTAATTCACTAACTCCATTTTTTTATATGAGGCAATGGATATGATGGGATTAGCTTTATTTTGAGAATCAACCACCTTTAATTGATTATAGAGCTAAAGCTGCCACCTTCAGAGGAAAAAAAAATCTTGCTGTACTGCATGTATCCTAGCAGCAACAGAGGGAACTATTGCAGATTTATCAAGCCTTGAGCCAAATGCACTATTCGCTATCTTAAATTTAATAATTTTTTGATGAACCAGTTTCAGATATGAAAAATATTTTTAAGAAATTGAATGTCTGAGGCGTGTTTTCCTGAATATTAAACTTATGTGCCTCGAACCTTTTCTGGAGACCTTGCTCAGCTGACAAGAATCAGCCCAAAAGCAAGAGGCAGTGTAACTAAGTGACAGGACACCCCCCTAGTGTTATCACTTATCAGGACACTTTGAATTGTCTTTTATACAAGTGGTTCTCCAGGGGATAAAGTGACATACTTAAACAAGTTATTATAGACTTCACTGTAGTCGATGACAGTGGACTAGCTTCTTGATCAGTTATTTATACTGCACTTAGTTCTTCCTTTTTTGACCTGTTATTCTAATAGTTCACAAATACAAATTTCAAAAATCTTACACTATGAAATTCTAAATGAAATTGATATCAAGTGACCAAGCAATTTTAGTGTAACAGGAGTCAATTTTTTGACAGCTTTAAAAAGTTCAAAAATACGAAAGGAACCAGAAGATAAGAAAAACCAAAGACATGGCAAGAAGTAACCACTCACAAAGAAAATAATAGACCAAATAACTTTGATATGCAAATTAAGAATTTAATTTCTTTGTAGGAGAAAATGATCAATCTCACGATTAATACTTTATACGCAGCCTACCTGTTCTCTCCGGTCTATATATGCTTGTAACATTTCTCCAACGTAATCAATAAACTTCTGTAGAAGAGCAATTAAAATGTCCAAGATTCCATCTGGAAGTTAGAAGCCTTTTCCCTCTTTAAATTCAATTTTATTCCAATAAGAATGTAAGATGCACTGCAAAGTGTAAAAAATCATAATAAATTCAACAGAAGATGGGCATGAATATACCATCACATGTGAAGAAAGGAATTCATTTTCTGCTTCACTGAGGGGTAGAAAAAATGGAATTGTGTGTTCACTGACATGCATCTTTTGCAGGAAGGACTTGCTTTCTAAAACACAATAGTAAATCTCACAGTGTTCCCCTGTACATAGTAGAATCAGATAAGTTAATCAATGCCACACTCAGTTCAACCGTTAGACATTATAAGAAGAAGAGAGAACATCTCCATTACATTATTAAGTCAATATGTAGCATAAGTCCTAGAAACTTTTAAGAATCACTCCATAAGTGCGTCCCAAATGAAAAAGCTATTAGATAGAGAAACATTTCATGGAGAAATAACAAATGTGAGTCCATCTTCATAACCAGAATAGCAAAAAATAAAAATAAAAACCACCAACATGACACTGAGTTATAATGGGAAATAAATGATCAGATCCTCACGGAAGAAGGATCCTATACTTGAATAATGGTATTTCCAATCAAATTGATTAATTGCAAAAAGTAGGTTAGAATTATTAAATGAGTGGACATAATGCCTTTTCACCATGATAAAAATGTACACATTCGAAGTGTTGTTGTTCATCACCTTTATTATACTATCACTTCACTGCACAACATTGTATTAATGGAAGCAATTTTGCATTTGCTATCAAAATTACCAAAATTTCAAAATTGTTCAGACCCTGGTTCTTTTCACATTCCATCTTATCCTTTATATAGTATTTTTCATAGCAATTGAAACAAACAAGGTTTGTATATGCAGCGGAATATTCAGAATAAATGGAATATGTAAATATCCACTATCGGAAGAGTAATATATTTATATATGAATGTTTGAATACAAGTGATATGAGATATTACGATGTTATGTCCCTATAATACTAGTGTATTCCCCTTGTTGTCGCACAGAATGTCTAGGCACCGCGACAACGGCTCAAATCAGGGGTTGTCACCCTGATCCTCGATCTTTCTGTTTAATTTGTCTCCCAACAGAAGACTAAGGGGGGTAAACCCTACAGAAATGGATGGAAGAAGGACTAGTTGCGAGATAGCTTAAACAGAGACACAGTGAAGTGACCAGATACTCGTTTTAGATTAAGCAAGATTTTAAAGGATTAGATTAGATTTAGACGATTGATACCAATGCCTTATGGAGTCAACTATCTTGTTGAATAATTTAGAACAAGTATTGGATGGATAATTGCTGCTAAGGAAAATGTTATTATGATGGAAAAAGATACAAGATGCGATTAGCAAAGGGATGAGAGAGTAGTCTTGAGGTAAGATCATTTATGGTTCAAGTACTTAGTATTGATTAGATTTAGGACAAGAGTACTTAATGAAGACAATCTTACACAAGACTAATGCAAATAGGATACAAAGATGCCAAAGATGTAATTGTTCAATTAAATAACGCTTCTTAGAGAGAAATGCCAAAATGCCCATAAACCAATGATTTTAGTGTCAAGAGAACTAGAGAATTAAATTATTTATCCAATTTATATTCAATGACAATTCTTCAAGGTCAACACTCTCCTTAGAATTTTTCCAAGATAATGTCAATGATTTCTCGGTGCTCAAAATACTCAGTTTTAAGAACCGAAAGATATATAATTTCCCACAAGTCCACAATAGAGTATTCAATAGAAATGTTGATCACAATTACTTGAAAATTTCTTACAACTAATATTCAAGAAATATCCAATAATTCAAGTAAATAAATCCAAACTTAGAGTTAATATCCTTTTCAGACAGTAAGTGATCTCAATAATTATTAATTATCAAGCATTAAAACCAATGATCACAAAACTTAGCTGAAGCATGTAAATAATGAAAGCCTTAAGCACTTAAATTTCAACAATTTAATATTCAAGATAACAATGAAATTTAGATGCTAATTAATGCCAATTTAGTGAACAAACTCCTCATCAAATAATTCTAGAAATTATTAAATTTTCTAATGTTTCATACCCAGAAGAAAAAAATATATTTTTTCTTCTATAGTCAAACTTAGAAAAAACTTTAAAAATTTATATGTTGCCTTCACTATAGAAAAAATTATATTTTTACCCCGCAAAGATTTTAAAGAATATAGGCCCAAAAAAACCCCTTATCACAGAAAATTCAAACAAAAAAAGGACTGGAATTTAAAAAACGTATGTCATACTTTTATTAAAATTAATGTAATAATGTTTGAAAAGAAAATTAAAAATTTTAGAGGGCCAATGTGATAAACAATCTTTAATGTGGTAAATGTAAGAGTTTAATTTTTACAAGGGCCAAAGGCCACTTTTAAAAATTAAATTAACTTAGTTTTTAAAATAGCATGAGGAAATGTTTAGAAATAGCAAATAGAAAAAGAAAAAGAAAAAAAATGAAGGGCCAAAATGCCACTTACAAATTTAATGAACTATTTGTATTGTTAATGCGGTGGGCCAAGAAAAATCATAAAGGAAGAGGATGCGAGTTAGGGTTGGAAAGGATGCAATGGGAACGGGAGTTGTTGGTTGGAGGCAGCAAGGAGGTCAAGAAGGATGAGACGCAGGCAGAGGAGCGAGGCAATGAAGGAGATGGGAAGCGAGGAGCAGGAGGGAATGCGCAGGCAGGGAAGGAAGAAACAAAGGACGCAGAAGATGGTGCAGGTTGGAGAAAGAGGGATGAGGGAAGAAGGAAATGAGGGATGAAAAGGAGTTGTGAGGAGGAGAGAATGGGCAGCGAGGAGTAAGGGATGTGGAGTAAGGAGGAAAGGAAATGCAGAAGAGGAAAGGAGGGTTTAGAAAACCGCAAGCAGAGGAGGTGAAGCTGCGGCAGAGAGAGCGAAGCAAGCTATGAAGGGAGCAACAAAGTTAGGGCTGCGAGAAAGGAGATGGAGGCAACTGCGTGAGGGAGATGTCAGACACGGGAGGAAAAGAATAACGCAGAGGGGATGGAACGCAAGGTTTGAAAAAATGGCAACAGAAAAATCCGCAAGCAGAGGAGAGGAACTGAGGGCGAAATGAGGGAGGAAATGCAGGCCGAGGGTAAGGGAAAATAAGGAGGCAACGAGGGCTTCAGAAGCTCTTAGAGGTTCCCAAAAAATATTTAAAAAAAATAACCCCTGGCAGATAATAATATGCCACTTCTAGATCTGAAAATTTGGCCTTAGAATTGATCTCGGAAAACTGTCAAATCTCAGATTTGAATGTTAAACTCTCTCAACTGAATGATCTGAATTGTTTATCTCTACCAACCAAGATTTGAGATCGGGTCTTGCCCTCCAAGGCCTAGATCCGTCTCAAATTTCACAAAATCTTCTTGAACAATCTCACACCTGTAAAAGACAAAAGAAACAAAACCCAAATCCCGAATGTACAAAAATAAAAATAAAAACCCAAAACCCAAATGTTAGAAACTAGAAATTATTTCACAAAGACTTCATCTTTGTACAAATAAAATACAAATCTATTAGATCTGAGGAGTATGAGTCCAACTCTACTCCCAAATCGATAGATCTAAGGCTCTTTCTAGCCAGATCTCTCTATTTAGCACAAATTTTAAGAGATAAGTAAAAAATTTAATTTCGGTAATAGCCCAAAAAACCCCGACAAGAAGAAGTTCGTCATATAATCTTAGGATTTCAATCTGGAAGACTATCCAGATCTTATGTCGCAGGAGTCGGCTAGTCCAACCATGGACTTCTCCAAACACCCAATTTATTAAGTACAAATGATTTCTGCAAACGCTAGATCAAACTGTCAGATTGATAAAGATATAAAATAACAATATAATCTTCAAGAATAAGAGATACATGTTAATTCAATCAAATTAAAATTGCTACCTTAGATCCAATAAACTAAGTAAGATACATGTGCAATAGATTATTCCACGAGAGCTATTAATTGACAATTTATAAATAATGTTCAGCAGAACATTAAAAACAATATTGCCATAAAATACCAGAGATAAGATAAGATAATTTTATTAATGTCCAACGAATGACCACAAAGTAGGTCAAAGGGACTGTCGGTTACAAAAGGGGTCGTGCCTAGTAGGAGAACCAAATGGTCTCCTCATAAAGACAAATACTGAAAGAAAGATAGAAAATAAAAACGAGGCGGGTTGGGAAGAGCGTATGGAGCTCCGATCCCGTCCTCGTCGACTAATCTCTAGACTGCGTCGCAGGATCACTGGTGAAGAAGACCCTGGGGACGCGAATGTGGGAGTCCGATTCTCCTAACATCCGAGGTCGAGAGAGGAGAACTGTGGGTAGTTCAGTAAGATTTGCTGGCTTGAGGCAGTGGGCACTGGTTGCCTCCCATTGTGTTGTCTCCATGATCTAATGATCCTGGACTGCCTCTCGGGGAGATGCCTGGCGCGGTTCTGCTGCTGGGTCCTCGTAGGCAAGGGGCTTCTCCTCTTAACTGAACGAGGGTTTGCCGATATGTGTGAGCCAGCTTGATCGGTATTCTCACTGGTTGATCTCTTAACTCCTCGGGCTGAAGGAAGTATACTGAAGAAAGAGGTGCTCTGACGAGTAGTGTTGGGTCGAACGGGAGGCTGGAGGATATGCTCCCGATGCTTAAGAGTCTCCTGGATATAAAGTGCGACGCATCTCTGGTCCGTGTAGTTGAAGAAGCTGGAAAGGGTATTCGGTCCTCTGAATAGACAGTGAAAGCGATCTCTGATCTCATAATATATCGGACACCCGAAGATGAAGTGCCATTCGTTTTCCACCTCGTGTGTATGGCATAGCCGGCAAATCCTATCAGCTCTCTCTATCTGGTGGTCTGTCTCTACCCGAAGCCTGTGTGATCCAACTCTGAACTGTCCGAGGGGGATCCGGAGAGCATGCATCCAATGCCGAAGTGTATACTGGGGGCGAACTATAAGCCCGTTTCTGATAATCAAAAAGTGCTCTGCATAGAAAGCCATTTTCGGACGTAGCCCCCCCGAGGGGTCAATCCACGTGACCTGGATAAACTGTCTGTAGATGTCTTCCTTGAAGATCTTATTGAGTTCCTTCTTGGGGGGGGGTCCTCTGGGGGCGTTCAAGGAGTACTGAAAGGGGGGGAGGTGGTCTATGTGGAGTCCCACTGCCTTGAGGAACTTTGAGACCCCTGTATACCAACATTTGGTTTTCCCTGGTTGTGTGCGGTCGATGTCCTCAGAAGAGCAGTAGGCTAGATAAGGGTACCTGTCACGCCCTTTCAAAGTGTCTGCGAAGCTCCGAACTCGGTGGAGAAGGGAGACCAATCTGAAGGCTGTCTCAAGGCGGAAGGGCTGTGCACCAAACTTGGCCAGAATGATTTGTTGTGGGATAGTACACTTGCAACGGATAATGCGTCGGAGGAGAAGGGTTTGGACTCTCTCAACTGCCGCCCAGTCTGACTCAAGCAAGGAAGGGCCCCAAATTTCCGATCCGTACAAGATTGTGGGTCGGATCAAGGTGTCCATCAGGCTCAACTTTGACGAGATGTCCTGGAAGTGATGGCGAAAACATTGTCTCTCCAATATGGCTAGAGAGCCATACCCCTTATTGATCCGAGGTTGCAGAGCTGGCCGCATACTGAACCGGGGGCCCGAAAACTGTACTCCCAAGTACGTGTAGCTATTGGTAATCTCCACTGCCTTTCCCTTGAAGAGGAACTGGAGATCTTGAGACTTCTTCGTCCCATTGAAGACTATTACTTTTGTCTTACCCAGGTTCACTGTCAATTTCCGTAGATCACTGAATAGTGCTAATGCATCCAGCTGTCTCTGGAGACCTTCTGGTGATGAAGATATAAGTGAAATGTCATCTGCAAAAAGTAAGATATAGATCAAAACATGATGAAGATAGCAACCGTTAGACTCCTGTATGTGTTCCCGTAGAAAGGTTTTGAGCTCATCAATATAAATCCCAAAAAGGGTGGGGGAGAGTGGGCACCCCTGCTTGACTCCAATCGCGCTCCGGATGAATTCAGATAGCCCCCCTACAGTGCGAAGACGGCCCAGTACAGACTCGTAAAGACGCATAACAGCAGTCAGCTGGGAATGTGAGGTACTGATGTCTTTGAGTCGCTGAAGAAGATCCTCTCTCGGAACTGAATCAAAGGCCTTCCGGAAGTCCACAAAGCAGCAATACACCTTCGAGGACCGGTGGCGTGCTTCCTCGATCACAGCACGGAGTGTAAAGATGTGGTCAATGGTCTGGTGATCTGGTCTGAAACCAGATTGGCCTCTGGCTCTGAGATCTCTTTCTTCGAAATCTCTGGAAAGCTTCCTGTGAAGAATAGTGGCATAGAGTTTAGAGAATGTATGGCCCACCATAATTGTCCTGTAGTTGTTGGGCTACAACGAATCTTCAAAGTTCAAAGGCATATAGAATCTATGTGCTTGGTCAAATAGAAGTGGAAATAAGTCACGACGTCACCTTCGATGAAGATTTTGCCCTTGGGAAAGTCAGAGATCTTCCTATCCGTAGGAAGGACAATGATGATGATGCAAGAAAGAAGGATGAATCTCCAACAGATGATTCGATGCCTGATGGATCCCATTGATCCACCTCTTGTTGAGCCGTCTATCTCAAGGAAAAGACCTTTGTGGCTCAAAGATACTCTCGAAGATGCTGAAAGACATGTTGCACCAAGGGCACATTTCGTGAAAGCAAGAAGTTGAATAGGTACCGAGGGTACTTAGCTGCTATGAGCACCATTATTCAATCTGAGCCATGTACGTTCGAAGAAGCCGCGAAGCACCAAGTTTGGAAGGATGGATGAATAAGGAATATGAATAGATCACGAAGAATGATGTCTGGGATGTGGTTCCTAGACCTAAGGACAAGTTAGTGGTCACTTCAAAATGGCTTTACAAAATCAAACACAGAGGTGATGGGAGTGCTGAAAAGTTCAAGGCGAGGTTCATTGCTTGAGACTTCTCTCAAAAGGAAGGAGTGGACTATGATGAGGTATTTGCACTGGTTGCCCTATACACCACTACCCGATCCATCATTGCTCTTGCTGCCTCTCAAGGATGGAGCCTAAACCAAATGGATGTCAAAATTACTTTCTTGCATGGCTCGCTTAAGGAGGAAGTCTATGTAGAGCAATCTGAGGGGTTTGAAGTTCAAGATTGAAAGGCACATGTATGTAGGTTGAAGAAAGTCCTCTATGGGTTGAAGCTAGCCCCTAGGGCTTGGTATGAGAGGATTGATAGCTATCTTATGAAGCTGGGTTTACAAGGAGTGTGTTAGAAAATAAAAAAGGCAAAAGATTTTCTTATTCTTGATAATTACTTGTGATGTTTCTTATTATTACGATTCTTTATATCTTCCTTCTTTTAGTTCATCAAGCAATTACCAAAGCAATAGCACATAAAATCAATATGCACCAGATGTAGGCACTATGCCAAGGCAAAACCCCCCTCGAGGGGAAAACCCAGTCAAGAAATTCTTCTTTTCAATAGTATTCTTTGAGACTCTTCACCCCAGACCAAGAACAAACCTACCTTCCACACCAAGTCAGCCTCCCAGAATTTCAACCCCTTTCCAGCAATTTCGACTAGGCAACAACATCCGACAACTGGCAGCTTTTGGCAATAGAGAAACTTGGAAGACTTCGATCTCCCAATCCAGGACACGAAATAGAGAGAGGCACCAAAATTTCGATTTTTCCCTTATCTTTAGACTTCCCCAAACTCGCACTCACTTTGGGTTCCCGACAACAGACTTCACACTTTTCCCAGCGACAAGAGATATCGAACTGCTTGTGAGAGATTGATGCTCCAAATGACTTCGACTAGCTTGTATTTATAGGCTTCTTGTGCATCAAATAAGTGTCCTTAGGCCGACTTGATCTTCTTCTAGGCTAACTTGGTGTGGAGGATACATAAATCATATTTGATCCATTACTAAACCTTTTTACATAATTCAAAAACCCAAGAAGGGTCTCTTTAAAAGTATAATGACTCTATTGACTCAGAATAAATCCTAGAAGTCCTCAATTGGGACTTTGATCTAAAACATGGTGACCCAAGCATGAAACCCATCCTTTAATAAGTCACAATAATAAAAATTCTTTTGACAAGTACATTACATGATGACTCAAATACATTAAATGAAGAATGAAGCTAGTTACATTTTCCAACTCCCTCTTAACTAGGGAGGTATTCATCCAACCATGAAGAACTTTAGGCACCGTAATGCCATGGACTAGATTCCTGACCAGGGAATCTATCCATTGGTCTCTCAACAATTTAGGCACCGCAATGCTAAGGACTAGATCCCTGACTATGGCAATCTATCCATGTGGGACTAAGATGGACTCAAGCTTTCAGCCTCTCTAGGTACCGTCAAGCTTACTTGCTAACCATCAAACCAGAAATTTAGGAGCGTGTCAGAGCTCAATGACCAACGCCACCTTTCCAACTTCGGGACATAGACATCAACACAAAGTATCAGCTAAATGTCCTCCCAGGCAATGCTTCATTCACAAAGCCTCATCACCTCTTGATCCAACAGATCAAGGACAACAAATCTCTCTCAATCAAACTAATCGGTAACCAGCATGCTATAAATACCTTCGAGAGATTTACCTTTATAGTCACAACCCCAATCAATAAGATACTTTCACATGTACATAATTAAATACAAACCTCCGGGGTCTTCCAGAGAACTTGATGTTGCTTCTCAACTTTTCATAGGAGGACTATCAACTGAATCTTTGATAAAATATTCCTTAATCATACACTTTCCTTTCCTACTTCTCATGCAGCAACATATCCTCCGAAATTCATTAATCAAAACCAAGCTATGCCTTCCCTCTCAACCAGGGAACAAGTCTTCATCCAAACTCCCTCTTAATCTTAGGGATATCTGTTCTATTCAGGATTCCTTAGGGAGATCAACTTCTTCTTTTCGTCGTCGGAGAATCTTTCGTGGCTTCCAACCATTTCATCAGAGTTATCGTTATCCTCATCATGCTTATCACATCAGCGAGCATCTTCACCAAATTGAAGATTTGTACCTGCACAACTTAGATAGCAAGTACAACCAAATCTATAGAAGCATGAAGTTAGTCATATAAGAATCACAAAAGCATTACATATCAGATACCCAGACCTAATTACAAACACGAGACATATACTCTTCAACATCTTGCTAGGGACTTTGTCATAAACCTTAGGCAACTTCATAACAATTTCATTCCATCTAGGGTTTCAATTTTTCTCCCAAAGGTATGGCATACCTTACTTCAACATATAGCGAACCCTAGAAATAATTCAAACAAATACAAAGCATCTAACAACTTCCAAAATTCATATGTTAGATTACTACGACTTCATACAAATCCTAAATTTCATACAAAAGAATCAAAGTTAATCACAGCTTAGTCATTAACATGACCAACTTCCACGAGGGTTAGTTGCAAACCCTAGATTTTTGATCAACCATCAATCCCAACCAAAACTTAGATTTCAACAATCGTATTGTCATAATACATAAGAGATTTTCATTTCTATTAAGGTTCAACTTCAAAACCCTAGAATTCCATTTTCACAATCTCAACAATCATTAAATAGATCTTAGATTGTTATTTTACTTCCTACTAGGGTTTAGCTGCAAAAACCCTAGATTTCCAAATATCATCATCTTAGAATTTCAGACAAGGACTTATATCAAATCCTAAGACTTATGACCATCACTAACTAGGTCAACACAAATATCTAGGAATTCATAGTCATTCATAAGCATATCATATGTATGACAACATTGATATATTTGACCTAGACCAAGCTAGGGTTTCTACCAAAAAGACATATCTATATATACCTAGGGTTTCATCATCATGCAAAGGCATTGCATATCATATGATAATCAAAACCAACTTCACAAATATCAATAGAAGTTAGACATATAACGAAACACACACACATACCAAGGAGATCATTTCTAAGACATTATAAGGGTCTTGCTTACAAATTCCATCAAACCCTAGAGTTTCAATATAGGAACATAGAAAACCCAAAAATTTCCAAAACTTCAAAGGTTCTGGATTTTAGACCTTATCATTCAACCCTAAGTAGGTTTTCTTGATCATGCCAAAATCCCAAACATGACATCATCAATAAAAACTTCAAATAATATTTCTTAATATCCCTAAGCAATGTAGGATTTCAAACATTCACATTAGTATACCCTTAGGTTAGGGTTTTCCAGAACCTGTCTAGAGTTCTACAAAATTAGTTAAGAATATGAGTGGGGTGGGTAGATTTATCAAGTGATGAATCACCCGAAACAAGAATCTTTATGATTCGATATAGCTAGACATAACAATGTTATTAATAGATTGTCAAATGAATGAACTTTAAAGAAATCAATGTATTGTAGTTTAAAGCATACCCTTATTTCTTGTCAAACCTTTCCTTGTGTGGTTCTCTTCAAACTCCTATAGCAAATATTTTCCTAATTAAGACAATAGAGGGAGAATGATGATTAGTATCAATATAATCAAAACTTAAACAAGCACATGAAACCAAAAAACTAAAAGGAGATGAGATGCTTATCTTTGGGAGTTGTTGGGGGCTCCCTCCAAAGCTTGAGGGATACCTACAAACTTATAAAAACAATAAAAATATCTTTTCCAAAATATGTTAAAAACCTATAAATTCTAAAACATCAAAATATAAAATAAGATATCTAAGGCTACAAGCAAAGGACTTAGTAGACTTAGTAGTGTAAGTCCCTAATGTCAGATTCTTCGGGCTTCACTTTCTTTGGGTCTCCTTCTTCAACAATGTTAGCCTAATCTCTATCTCTCTTCTTATTCTTTGGATTGTCAGGACAGTCACTCTTGTACTGACCCTTCTTATGGCATTGATTACACTCTATCTTGGACATGTCAAATTTCTTTCTTGGTCCTTTTGATTTCCTTCCTTTGTGTTGAGGAATGTAGGCATTTGATACTCCTTCAAGATTGGCTACTGAGATCCTCAATTCTTCTTGACTGCAAGCAGTCCATAGTTCTTCAAAGGTTGGGGCTACCTTCCAATTGTTTAAGTCCTGCAGCAAATGCACCCCAAGTAGGTGGCAATCCTAATAGGGCAGTGATCACGAGTTCTTTGTCTAGAACAATTTTATCAATGGCCAAAAGGTCATCCCTGATTCTTGCTAGCTTCACAAAGAAGGATGCCACCGTGTCTTCTTGAGTCATCTTTGTGGTCCTTAGATCATTCTTCAAACTTGCTACTTGACCAGTGTTCTTAATAGTAAATAACTTTGATAAGGCTTCATACATTTCTTGAGCATGATCGATGTTAGCTATGAATGGAACAAGGTTGCCTTTATTCCTTCTTGTTAATTTTAGGTAACAATGGTACGTTTTATGCTTAAGAGCAATTTACTTCGATTTCTTTATTAGCCCAATATCAATATCTAGTTTAGCAATCACATTAGCATGATTGTAAAATGCAGATACAACATAAACATAAACAGTAGAAGACAGGCCAAAACAAGAGGACATCTGATGTGGCACCAGCCAGGGACAAACCCCAATGTGGGGAAACCTTTGATCAATTCTTCTTATATTCTTTAATAGTTCAGCAGAGAGAGAGAGTACAAATTTGCAAATCTGATAATTTATGACAGCAGCAGAAAAACCCTAAACCAGAAAAGTCAATGCTGGTCAAACATGGTAGAATTCTTCCTCTAAGCAGCTTGGACAAACCTAGTCAACTTTGGCGTCCAACAACAAACCCAAACAACCCAAAATAGTTCGAAAAAGTCAAACTGCAGCCAACCCTAGCGCAATCAACATTGGTCAAATGAGAGGTCAAACCACCTTGATTTTAGTGCCCAGATTTGCGACATGCTAAGGAGAAGTTCCTCACCCAAATCCGCAGTCAAGAGGAGGTCAATGCAGCCCAAGAAACAACCTCTGCAATTCGGTCAAACTGGTCAACCTAGTCAAACAATCAAAATAGATCCTCCTTCCTTCACACGTGTGAGAGACAACTGCCAGATTTGCGTACCCAATTAAGTGAGGAGAGAGAGATGTGTGAGGATGAGATGATGATAAAATGACTTGAGGTGTCCCCCTCTTATATGCCCCTAAGACCCCTAGAGCTCCCAGAGCTCAATGTCCATACTATACAGGACCCTCAGAAGAGGGTCTCTCCACGACTACAAGTCGTTCTTGGAAGGCTAAGAACTTGACCTTCCCCAGGGGCTTTGTTAGAATATCGATGACTTGCTCATCCGTTCCAATGTGATGGAGCCTTATTGCTCCTCGTTGTACCATATCTCATTGTACCATATCCCGAATAAAGTGGTACCTCATATCTATGTGCTTGGAGCGATCATGAAATACAGGATTCTCAGATAATCGGATCCCACTCTGGTTGTCGCAGAGGATCACGGTAGTATCCATCACATGTCCAAACAGCTCACTGAAGAGCTTCCTCAACCAGACGGTTTCACAGGAGGCAATACTTGCAACTATGTGTTCGGCCTCAGCGGTGCTCAAGGCAATCGGTTTCTTCTTCTTGCTCATCTAGGATATCGAAGTAGAACCCAAAGAAAAACAACACCCAGAAGTGCTCTTGCGATCCACCACACTGCAGGCCCAATCAGCGTCAGAATAACCATGCAGCCTCACATTTTCGACAGTGTATCTCAATCCATGAGGGATTGTGCCCTGAAGATATCTGAGAAGATTCTTGGCACCAATCTAATGTATATGATGAAGTTCAACCATAAATTGGCTCAACGTGTTAACTACAAAACATATGTTCGGACAGGAGTTCACCAAGAACATCAGTGCTCCTATGAGTTGACGATACTCAGAAGCATTTCCCAATCTAGGTTCGACAACACTACCACATAACTTCTTGAAGTTAAGTTCCATCGGGGTAGTCACAGGCTTGCAGTCCACCATCCCAAATCTTTCCAATATCTTCACAACATATTTTCCTTGAGATAAGAAAATTTCTCCTGGCTTTTGCCAGATCTCCAACCTTAGGAAGTAGTGCATCAGTCCTAGGTCCTTCATCTCAAATTCAGAAACCAACTCCCTCTTACATTTGTGAATGAGAGGGTCTGCACCTGTTAGAAAGAGACCGTCCACATAAAGTACCAATATGAGAGGTTTATCATTTTCAACCTTAAAGTAAAGGTTCGGATCGACTTCACGTCTAATGAATCTCAACATCATCAGATAACTATTAATCCTTTCATACCAAGCCTAGGCTGCTTGCTTCAAACCATAGAGAGCTTTCTTCAACCTGAATACATGAGATTCCCGGTCATGAACCTCAAAACCCTCGGGTTGTTCCACATAGACTTCCTCTTTGATCCAACCATGCAAGAAAGCGGTCTTAACATCCATCCGATGTAGGTTCCAGCCTTGCGAGGCAGCAAGGGCTATGATTGAGTTGATGGTGGTGTATCGGGCAACAGGTGCAAATATCTTATCGTGATCTACAACTTCCTTTTGAGAGAAGCCTCAAGCAAGAAAGCGAGCCTTGAACTTTTCTGCATTTCCATCAGCTCCATGCTTGATTTTGTAGAGCCACTTAGAGGTGACAGTCGATTTATCCTAGGGTCTAGGGACCACATCCCAGACATCATTCTTCGTAATTGACTCGTATTCTTCATTCATAGCGTCCTTCCATACTTGTTGCTTCACGACTTATTCAAATGATAAAGGCTCATTTTGAATGATAGTGCTCATGATGGTCAAATATCCTTGATACCTGTTCGGCTTCTTGTTATCACGGAAAGTCCCTCTTGGTGCAATATGTCTTTCGGCATCTTTGAGAGTCTCCCTAAGCCATGAGGATCTCCTCTTGGAGGAGGAGGGCTCTTGGGGAGGAGGATCCATAGGATCCATTGGTTCATCAACATCAAGCATCGTCTCGTCCTCTTTTTCACCCTATTTTCCGGTGTCAGCTTCTTTTTCCTTGGGATAGGAAGGTTGTTGATCTCGCTGAGGGCCATATCTTCGTCAAAGGTGATATCATGACTTATCTCAACTTCCCTTTAACTAGCGCCATAAATTCTATAGCCGTGAGAATTTTTGCTATAGCCCACAAAGATTCCTTTCTTTCCAGATGCACCCAATTTGCTTCTTTTCTCCTTTGGCACATGAAAATATACAGGACTTCCAAAAATTCTAAAATGAGAGACATTGGCTTTGTTACCAGTGAACATTTCTTCAGGAGTCTTGGAGTACAATGCTTGATGAGGGCATCGGTTTTGAATATATACGGCAGTATTTGCAGCGTCGGCCCATAGGAACTTCGGAAGCCCTTGATCATGAAGCATGGCACGAACAACTTCTACAATATTACAATTCTTCCTTTCAGCCACACCATTTTGCTAAGGAGTGTATGGTGTTGCAGTCTCCCTTTTAATGCCAGCGTCACTACAATAATCATGGAATTCATTTGATTCGTACTCAGTCCCATTATCAGTCCTCAATATCTTGATTCTCTTCTCGGATTGATTTTCGATCATGGCTTTGAAGGTGTCGAAACCAGGTGAACACTTCATCCTTCTTTTTTAAGAAGTAAATCCAAGTCTTGCGAGAATAGTCATCTGTAAAGGTGAGATAATATAAGTATCTGCCCAAAGAGTTTACGAGCATCATACCAGATATGTCGGAGTGGATCAACTACAATATATCTGTGGTCTTGCTATTACTTGAGGGGAATGGTCCCCTTGTAAGTTTTCCTTCAGCACATCCTGGACATACACCTTCATGCTCTAATTTGATCTCGGGCATGCTTGTCACCATTTGTCTCACATCGGGTAGAGCCTTATAATGAAGATGGGCAAACCTTCGGTGCCATAGTTCAGATTGTAGAGACGTGTCGCAAGACATGGCTCCCAGTGGACTTCCTCCAACTTGATACAAAGTTTCAACCCTGAATCCAAGAGTAAAAACATATTTAAAATTCCTTTTCCAAACACGTACCTTTCCATCGGTGAATGCCACCTTGTATCCTTTGTCTTCCATTGCCGAAATGGACACTTGGTTCTTCTTGAGATCAGGTACATATAGAATTTCTTGTAAATGTATCATGTTACGTTGATTCAATTGAAGGGTAACATTCCCTACTCCTTTCACGGGATAGGTGGCATTGTCTCCAAGGATAATCTTCAAGTTTGTCTCTTTCTCTATTAGATTAGAGAGAGCTTCCTTGTTTCTGGTGAAGTGCCTTGCGGCACTACTATCAACTAGCCAATTCCCGAAAGTGTTCGTGGAGAGGTAGTGGAGAGGGTCGATATAAGATAGTATTCCTTTTGCGTATTGTTAACAACATTTGATTCTTCATACCTGGAGTTCCTTGCTTTCTTGGAGGGTTGACCATTTCCTTGATGTCTCACATTCCTTTTTCCTTTGCCATTGTACCTGCCATTCCTTTGATTATTGTTGAAGTCCCCCCTAGAATGATTGTGATCATCATCATGTGATGTGTCCCTTCTATTTGGACACTCCCTTGCATAGTGGCCAAACTTATTGCAAACAAATGGCCTTCCTTCCACCCTTAGATCCGGACTTTCCATTGAAATGACCTTTAGACCTTGCATTATTTCTCCTTTTGGCATGAGCGGAGAAAACTGTGGGGTTGCTTCTATTAGAAGACATTTCTTGCTCCACCATTCTTGTTTCTTCTTGAATGCATCTCGACGTCAATTCTTCAAACCCTGGAATTCGATCATTATTGAGAATAGTGGTTCTAAATATATACCACTCTGGTGGGAGTCCTCCAAGTGTAGTGATAGTAAGTCCCTTATCGGGAATGACCTCTGCAATTGAAAGTAGATCATTGTTGATCTCAGTAATCCTTAAGAAGTAGGATTGAATATCCTTGTCCTTGCCCTTCTTAATATCCTTCAATTTATTTTTGAGAAATAAAATTTGATTGGCATCAGTAACCTTGAACATGCTGACCAAGCTATCGTAGATCTCCTTGGAGGTGTTCCAATCGTAGATGTAGGCCACCAGACACTTGTCAATGGAATCTCTGATAATATTTTCGCTTTGACTTCAACCTTATTGTACTTGGTCTTTGTAGTAGCCGATGCATTTGAAGGAGGCTCAGGGATTTTCCCCTTGACATAATCCAACTCTTCTTGTTCTTCCAAGGTCAGATCAAGAGACATCTTCCATCCATGATAATCATACTTTTCACGGAGCTTGTCTTCAGTCGGGAAGTGGGATGAGGAACCCATTGAGCCTTTTGTCCTTGTCCAACTGTCTTCGGGGATTGCTCTTTCACTCTTGCTTGAGCTTTGTCTTCACCTCAACTCTGATACCATGTTAATTTTAGGTAACAATGGTATGTTCTATGCTTAAGAGCAATTTACTTCAATTTCTATATTAGCCTAATATCAATATCTAGTTTAGCAATCACATCAGCATGATAGCAAAATGCAGATAGAACATAAAAAATAATAGTAGAAGACAAGTCAAGACAAGAGGACATAAGATGTGGCACCATCCAGGGACAAACCCCAATGTGGGGAAGCCCTTGATCAATTCTTCTTATATTCTTCAATAGTTTAGCAGAGAGAGAGAGTACAAATTTGCAAATCTGATAATTTATGACTGTAGCAGAAAAGCCCTAATAAAAGAGTCAACACTGGTCAAACAGGGTGGAATTCTTCCTCTAAGCAGCTCAGTCAAACCCAGTCAACTTCGGCCTCCAATAGCAAACCCAAACAACCCAAAATAGTCTGAAAATGTCTAGTCAAAAGCTGGTCAACGAAAGTCAAACTGCAACCAACCCTAGGGCAGTGAATGCTGATCAAATGAGATGTCAAACCACCTCGATTTTAGTGCCCAGATCTGCGGCCTGCTAAGGAGAAGTTCCTCACCCAAATCCGCAGTCAAGAGGAGGTCAACGCTAGTCAACGCAACCCAAGAAACAACCTCTGCAATTCGGTCAAACTAGTCAACGTAGTCAAACAGTAAAAAATCCTCCTTCCTTCGCACGTGTGAGAGGCAACTGCCAGATTTGCATACCCAATCAAGTGAGGAGAGAGAGATGTGTGAGGATGAAATGATGATAAAATGACTTGAGGTCTCCTCCTCTTATATGCAACGTTGAGGAAGAGTTGGGGGTTTGAATACCTGTTTTGCACGCTAGCCGACCTTGACAATTTGTCAATAATACAAATAAATTCATTTCTTCATTTTTACATGTCAGAATCAGATGATCTTTAGATCAATCCTACATCTCTCGGAGAGAGGAATCCAAGAAAAATAACATCTGTCATAAAGAAGATGACCCATGTGGAGTTTGGCCCTAGTTGCCAATTTTAACACTTCTACCATCAAAGTCATGGCCACCAATTCTAGTCCCCTGAATTTTATTTTGTCATCATCACTAGTCTCTTCTATAGGCTTTTTTACTTTTCCTTTGACCAAGTCTAGTACCTTGTTCTTTTCAAGGATGAGGTCAATTCTCTTTTTGTAGGACCTGTAGTTTGAGGCTTGTTGACCCTGTTGTCTACACCTATCTACAAGTTAGTGAGAAAAGCCTTCAACCCCACAAGGTGTGGTTGGTGGTAGGGAACTCAGAGAAGGGGCTATCAAACTAATCCCGACTCTCTCCATTTGAGCTATTTCCTAGGTTAGCTAAGGGGGGTGGTTCCTAATGAAAAGTTAAGCGAAAAAGGATGAGAGTTTCTAGGAGAATTGTTAGAGTTAAATAGATGATCTATTTAAGATTTATAAGCAAAAACTGATATGAGCAATAACCATCATAAGATAAGCATGAGATACATAAACAACTAGTGCCTTCCAAGAAATTGCTCTTTAAGAAATGAAATTGTATTTTGCTTAAAATGAAGTGAAATTCTTTCAAATGGAATGCCAAAATAACCCTGAAAAGTGAAACAATAAATTGTTAGTACACGATACTATAAATGCTTTCAAGATGAATAAGTCTACAAATCAAAGCATGGAAACTATCTTGCTCAAAAGGATACAAAAGGAACTCAAATGTTAGACCAAGATGACAACATGCAATTAAGTTTGCAACCCAAAATAATAGTACTTGAAAGTGAAATCAACCATTCATGACAATATGCAATTAAACCAAAAGATGAGTCAATTTCCAAGTACAAGAAAATTAAACTTGTTGCAAAATTAAAAGAAATTACAATGCTTGCATCCAAAGTGCCTTTTGAAATAAGATTTGCATGTGAGACTTCAAACGAAAACAAATGTGATGGAATGATGTTCTTGGTTCATTTTATTTGATTAGTGCTAAGGCAAAGTTACAATTGAACTCTAGTCCTCAGACCTCATCCTTGCCCAAATATGTGGATCTCACAATGAGGAGTCAATAGAGGTAGAGGGTCTTAAAAGTCTATTCAACCAACTTAAGTTGGAGGTAAGTTTTAGTGAGGCTTAGGGCCTTCTTATACTAAAATGCCTAGATGAAGTGCAAAATGTGTTAATTACCCAAATTAAACTAATGCTTCATGCAAATGCTTCAAAGTGAAATAGTTTGCAAAGCTTGAGAGCGTATGCATGTGGGAATTTAAATACAAGATTAGTAAAAATTTGCATGTGGAGTGAAATGTATTGATTTTAAGCATGCACAATATGAAATTTAAAAGCTAGAAAGCTAAGAAAAAACTAAAAGCAAGATTAGGCTACCCACAAGAATCCCTCCTCTAAATGAGGAAGTGGAATGACATGGGAAAAATCCTAAGCTCCCTCCAGTTTTTTTTTTAATCTTTTATTAACACTTAAAGTGGGTAAAAATGCCTCTAAGAGGGCAACCCACAATACGAGAGGGATCTTTACAAAGATGGGACTCTAACAAAGCTAGACTCTCTCCCAAAAAAATATAACAACAAACTTGAAGATGGGAAAAACTTTCCAAAAGAGATTCACAAGGCTCAAAAGGCCCATGGCCTAGATGAGTTTGCAACTCTCTCCCAAGTGCTTATGGCCTCCCTAGAAATCAGTGATTGGATAGCGTGAGGGGGTCCTGCATACACACAAGTGAGTAGTTTTCCAAAACTTCTCCTTAAGCTCCTTGCTGCCCAATGCTCAAGCCTATGGGCTGCAAAACACAAAAAATACCAATTGTCAGCGTGAAATTAGAAAAAAGAAATCAAAACTAAAATTATAATTTAATTTACAAAGTACTAGCTCAGGTAATGGGAGTGAACCCCATACTTGCCCAACTTTAGAAATGACTCTTGAATAGGAGATATAACTTTGAAAGAACTAGAACCAAAGAAGTATTTTGAATTTTAAATGGATGATCAAGTAGCTATAGACTAAGAAAACTCCCTTTTGCTTTTCGTTGGATGGAAAACTTGGAGCGAAATAATGGCTGAGTCTTTGATTGTTGTGACTCAAAGAGTGAGTTGATCTAATTGAGATTTCTCCCATGTCGAGGTGGATTCCTACACACAATACAAAAGATCTTTCCTACACATTTGAACACGTATTAGTTTGCACAAGATTAGAGCAATATAATGAATAAGATAAACCAAACATTCCTCCGAAAATGAATTGGCAAACTTATCCCTAGAATACTACTCTAAATCAATGATATGTGTAAGATAGCTTGCATATATCACCAAGCAAGATGGCAGGCATAAACTAATATTAATTCAACATGCGAAAGAAATTAAACACAATAACAGTAGTGTGAAAGGACATCACCTCATAACTCCAAGAGAACACTAGCCAGATAGCCCCAAAGTCTTGATTATATTAAGAAAGTATGCAAGTACATAATGATAGAGTTTCCTCCAACGCAATAGCTTATTACATGATACAATATGAGAGCCCATGGCTTTATTATATAGAGATTTGGGAGCAAATCCCAATGAAGAATGACAATGACAAAGGGCATTGGAGCCAATTCCAATGTATAAGTGATTAAACACAAGTGGCATGAGGTGACAATCCCAAAGAGAAATTCGAATTTGTTGAATGGAACTCCAATGCCAAGTGTAAAAATCGAATTTTGGCAAGTGGACATCATTTTCTTCTTCCCTTATGTGCCAAATTCAAATTTTATGATAGAATGACAAGTGTATATGGGTGGTAACCCACGTGGGGACAATTTCCCACAAAAATGTCTATGAAATATTTTCCCAAATCCTCTCAAATGTGCATTAACTTTACAGATTCGAATTTCCAAGTAAACAACTTTCTCTTTTAATGCCAAAAATTCGATTTTATTTGAGCACATGTCATTTCCTTGATTTTAGGAGTCCACATCACCTTGGAAATTGACTTTAACTCCCCCATAATTTTCCACCTCATTTCCACAACATTTAGCATGTGTGGATATTTATTTTTCTCCATTTATTTAATTTCTGGCTTAATTAATTGTTAGATTTTTCACTAAACTTAGGAAAAGTGGGTTTTGAGGTTTCAAAACACATTTTTAACCCATCAAAGTGTGTCATAGTAGAAAATTGAGGGTGAGAGGTGCAAATTTCATTACTCATACACCATACAACTTCTCTAGACATCACTTATTACATTACAAATGCAATTTTATTAGCAATATCTGTAGTGCGGAAAATCTAAAAAATTAAAAAATGACTACCTAAACCTAACCAAATTGCACGATTTTTTTTTTTGTGATCTAGTATGGTAATATACATTGACTCGACTCTAGACACTAAAATGTGTTAGGGGCTCAACCTTCAAACTGTCACCCCGAATGTGGGGTAAAATGTGAGTGAAAAAACCCAAAAAATTATCGTCTCTGAAAAAGAAGGGATAATTAACCAGATAGAAAAAACACTCCAAGGTGTACTCGTTTGCTGAGCGAGTCCCAACATCCTTGGCCTGTTACAGACTCAAAAACTCATCATTACTAGTATCACTTATTACAATTCCCCGCAGGGTGTGGAATCTGGGTGCAAGAAATATGATGAAAAGATAGAAGTAAAGTAAAAAAACTCTGTTGACTGATGATATTTGATGGTACAAGTGTCCTATGGATCATCCTTGGGCATAGAGTCTTCATATAATCATCAAGTGCTACTCTAGTGGTCAACAAGGCCCCTTGAATATAGTAGATTCCTTCCCTGAGATAATCCTTTTAAATGGTTCCTTGATCAAGTGCTTGAGACTGCCTTTTTCTTCTTTCTTCACTAAAGCTCTAATACCATGTTAGAAAATTAGAAAGGTAGAAATATTTTCTCATTCTTGATAATTACTAGTGATGTTTCTTATTATTATGATTCTTTATCTCTTCTTTTTTTTAGTCCATCAAGCAATTACCAAAGCGACAACACATAAAAACAATAGACACTAAATGTAGGCACTATGTCAGGGCAAAACCCCCCTCAAGGGGAAAACCTACTCAGAAAATTTGTCCTTTCAATAGTATTCTTTGAGACTCTTCACCATAGACCAAGACCAAACCTTCTTTCCACACCAAGTCAACCTCCCAAAATTTCGATCCCTTTCCAACAACTTCGACTAGGCAGCAGCTTCTGGCAACTTCGACTAAGCAGCAACTTCCGACAACTAGCGATTTCCAACAACAGAGAAACGTGGAAAATTTCGATCTCCCAATCCAGGACACGAAACAAAGAGAGGGAGGCACTAGAATTTCGTTTTTTCCTTTCTCTTTAAACTTCCCCAAACTCGCACTCACTTTGTGTTAAATTATGGTATGTTCTATGCTTAGAGCAATTTACTTCTTTACTTATTATTAACCACTAATTAGCAATCACATATACATTAAGTAAAGTGTGGATAGAACATTAAACGATCGGCAGAAAACAAGCCAAGACAAGAGACACATGATGTGGCGGCTAGCCAGGGACAAACCCCAATGCGGGGAAACCCTTTGATCAAATCTTCTTTTATTTTTTCAATAGTTTAGCAGAGATAAATAGTACAAAATCAAAATTTTGTAATTTTATTTCAGCAGCAGCAAACCCTAAATCAGCAAAGTCAAACTTAGTCAAACGAGATGAAACTGACCTCCAATATGCTTGGTCAATTTCCCAGTCAACTAGTCTTCAAACAGCGTGAAGAATCAACCCTTAAACAACCCCAAATACATAGTCAAACTGCAATTTACTGAAGTCAACCTGCTGCCCCAAACTAGGGCAATCAACGCTGGTCAAACCCGAGGTCAGATTGCCTCGATTTTCGTGCCAAAAAATGCGGCCTGCCCATGAGAGGCAGCCACACCAAAACCACACTCTTCTAAAGTCAACGCTTGGTCAATACTGGTCAAAGAGACCTTTAGCAGCGTCTGCGTCCTCCTTGCCCTACTACGTCCTCCTCCTTCCCACGTGTGAGCTGCTCCTTGTGTAACCCAAAGCTAAGGAGAGAGAGAGAAGAAATGAGTGAGATGAGATGATGATAAAATGAATCAACCTCACTTGTATTTATATGATTCACTGGGCATGTGTGCCACACATTTAACTGTTAGCCAACCTTGACAATTTGTCAAGTAAATACAAATAAATTCATATCTCCATAAATACTTGTCAGAATAGGATGATCTTTAGATCAATCATACACCTCTCAACAAGAGGAATCAAAGAAAACTATCAGTTGCCATAAATGAGATGACCCACATGGAGTTTTTCCCTAGTTGCCAATTTTAACACTTTGGCTTCTCAGAAACTAACTTCACACTTTTCCTAGCTACAAGAGATATTGAACTTCTTGTGAGAGATTGATGCTCCAAATGACTTCGACTAGCTCGTATTTGTAGGCTTCTTGTGGGTCGAATAAGTGTCCTTAGGCCGACTTGATCTTCTTCTACGCTGACTTGGTGTGGAGGATACATAAATCATATTTGACTCCATACTTAACCTTTTTACATGATTCAAAAGCCCAAGAAGGGCCTTTTTAAAAATACAATGACTCTATTGACTCAAAATAAATCCTACAAGTTCTCAATGGGGATTTTGACCTAAAACATGGTGACCCAAGCATGGAACCCATGCTTTAATAAGTCACAATAATAAAATTTCTTTTCTTTATTCTTTTGACAAGTACATTAAATGATGACTCAAATACATTAAATGAACACCAAACCTAGTTACATTTTCCAATAGAGTGAAGCTGACCCGAACCTATACTTCAAGGTTGAAAGGGACAAGCCTCTCATTCTGGTCCTTTATGTGGATGATCTCTTTCTGACAGGTGCAAACCTTCTCATTTACCAATGCAAGAGGGAGTTGGCTTCCGAGTTCAAGATGAAGGACCTCGGTTTGATGAACTACTTCCTAGGCTTGGAGGTTTGGCAAAATCCAGGTGAGATTTTCCTTTCTCAAGGAAAATACATTGTGAAGTTGCTTGAGAGATGTGGGATGGTGGATTGCAAGTCCCTATCTACTTCGATGGAACTCAACTTCAATAAGCTGTGTGGAAGTGTTGCTAGGCCTGAATTGGCGAACCCTTCTGAATATAGACAAATTGTGGGGGCCTTGATGTTCTTGGTAAACTCCTCTCTTTACATATGCTTCACTGTGAACACATTGAGTCAATTTATGGTCAAGCCTCATCACATTCATTGAATTGCTGCTGAGAATCTCTTGAGATATCTCCGGGGCACAATCCATTATGGACTGAGATACACTATCGGGAATTTGAGGCTGCATGGATATACAGAAGCTGACTGGGTTGGCAGTGTGTTGGATCGTAAGAGCACGTCTGGATGTTGCTTCTCATTGGGATTTGCTTCAATATCTTGGATGAGCAGGAAGCGGAAATCGGTTGCCTCAAGCACCGCTGAGACCGAATACATTGTTGCTAGTATGGCATGTTGTGAAGCTGTTTGGTTGAGGAAGCTCTTAAGTGAGCTATTTGAGCACATGCTGGATACCACTATGATCTTCTGTGACAACCAAAGTGGGATTCGCCTTTCAAAGAATCTCGTGTTCCATGACCGCTCCAAGCACATCGGTACCACTTTATCCGGGATATGGTACAACGAGGAGCAACAAGGCTCCAACACATCAAGACTGATCAGTAAGTCGCAGATATCCTCACGAAGCCTTTGGGGAAGGTCAAATTCTTAACCTTTCGAGAGAGACCTCGAGTTGTGGAAAGACCCTCCTATGAGGGTCCCGCATGAGTTGGACACTGAGCTATGGGATCTCCTGGGGGTTTGGGGTACTTCTTGGAGCTATGAGTGAGCATAGGGTGAGTGGTTCACCTTACCCTAGGGGTGTGCTACGTACAGGGTGAGTGGTTCACCTTCCCCTGTGATACCCCATGATGGTTAACATGTATGTAGGGTGAGTGGTTCACCTTGCCCAACGATGACATATGCATAGGATGAGTGGTTCACCTTGCCCAACGATGACATATGAGCAAAATGAGTGGTTCACCTTCCCCGGCCTATGCCCCAACATAGTAGTGATCCTACCCATCGAGTCCAGGACTCATGGGAAGTACCTCTAATCTGGCCAATGAGTTGGGAAAAGTGGTTCGGGACCATAACATTACTGATGAGCACATTGTGCACTGTCGTACTCCCCATGACTAGGATGCATGGTGTTCGATAACTTGATCTGGGATCATTTGTGGTTCTACCTCTAGACTGACTTTTGTCAGTGAAGAGTGGTAAGGTCTTGTTACTCACTCTCGATCTCTTCTTCTTCATTATTACTTCATGGTTCAATTGAGCATAGCAGAGCAGAGATGAATGAGATGGTATATGGTGACAGGATGGCATGATGATGACAAATTGATTGGTAGGTGGAATTATCCCTAGTTGAGAGGGAGTGTTAAAATTATAAACTAGGGCCAAATTCCACCTTGGGACAACTTATTTGATGGAGATGATGAATGCATTGGATTCCTCTTTTCGAGAGGTCCAAGATTGATATAAATATCATCTCATTTGGACAAAAGCATAAGTGTGATTTTGAATTTATTACCACACATGCAAATTTTTTAGGTTGACCTTAGCTTCACGTAGGCTCGAAAAGCCCAATGGATGTCTCTTCACGCACAATGAAGTATATAAATAGAAGAGACCTCACACCTCATTTGGACATCATTCACTCACACATTTTCTTCTCTCTTCATCAGATTGGTTCGTACAACTTGGGCAACCTCTCTCACTCTCTCACACGTGTGGCAAGGAGGATGATTTTATGGGCAGAAAACTACAGGCCGAATTTCAGACTTCATGAGTAGGTTTGACCAGCGTTGACAAAGGGGCATTTGACTGAATTTGACTTCGGTTTTTGGGTGAAAGATCTGATTTTCTCATGCCGAATTGTTGGGCACAAAAATCAAGGAATTTTGGGCTAGTTGACTTGCGTTGACTTCAGGTTTGACTGTTGTTTGACTATAGAAAATTACAATAGTCTTCTCTCTCCTTTGACCGAGTTCGATCAACTGCATCAAGGAAAAAATTCTGTTGTTTTGATGAATGTTGACATTTTGGTTAGGGTTGAAGTTTGACTACAGTTGACTGCAGAATTTGACAGGGCTAATTTGACTTTGTATTGGGCTAGTCTATTTGACTTTTGTACTCTCTCTCTACTGAACTATTGAATAATAATAAGAAGATTTGATCAAAGGGTTTTCCCCACATTGGGGTTTTTTTCCCTGACATCTACCACATCTGGTGTCCTCGTCTTCTGTATTTGTTTTTATGTTTCATCTGCATTTACTATCAATGTGATTAAGATGTTTGAAATAATTGGATATTGTTATTGGGTTGCTAAAGACCATTGAAGTAAATTGTGCTAAGCATAGAAAATACCATTGTTTTTTAAAATTAACACAATTGCATGAGGGCCTGACAAGGACCACATGGATGCCATGTAGAAACCCATTGATGACATGGACCCCGCATTATGCTAACGTGGTAGTGCCACTTGGGCTAGACAAGGACCACATGTATGCCACATGGCAACACCATGATGACATGGACTCCATATTATGTTGATGTGGCAATGCCACGTGGGCTAGATAGGAACCACATGGTAGTACAATGTTGACGTGGCTCTATATGACTGGTTAAAATTTTGAGGGGCATAACTTTCAATTCAGGAGTCGAGTTGAGATAAAATTTATATTGCTGGAAAGCTCTTAATGAGTTAAACACAGGTGACATTTGTTTCGAGTTTTGAGGGCTTCAAAAAAGGAGCTTTTTGTAATCCCATCTCCATTACATATCTTGGGGGTCGGGTTAAAGCAAACAAGTAACACCTCATGCATCCCGAGATGTCTAAGGGGTTGGGAGAGAGTGTTTCAACGATATCCTATTATGTTGTAGGAAACAACTCTCAACCTGCTGTGCCCATATTGGAAACATGTTGAAATGTGGTCGAAATGCCACTGAAACTTTGCTAACCATACCATTCAACATTTCACAGTTTGAAAACGTCATACAAGACAAATGGCATTGTTTTGCCCTAAATCTGTCCTATTTCGGAGCAAATCCATCGTTGGTTTTACTTTTGCGGGTTCACTCAAGCGCCCAAGAAGGGCGTGGGTCCCTTGTATGGCCAAAAAATGCTTAATCTATCATTAAATTTTATTTCTAATCTATGTGACGACTAATTAACCCAATTTTACATTTATTTCGAAAAAAAAGAAGGAATTCTTTAGAAACCTTAACAACCTTCCATTTATAAAAAAACACTTCATTCACTCGTTCCTCACACATTTTTCAGCAAGAGGAGCTTCCTAAAGTAGCAACAATCATTTTACTTGTGTTTTGATGCATTTAGAGCAAGCTTTGGTGTATTTGAATCTTGGATGTATAACCTTATGTATAAAGGTTAATTTTGGATTTTGCATCATGTAATCATCTATATGGGAGTTAATATAGACATGGTGTTCCTTCTAAAATGTCATTTATGTGTCTCATTCTTTTTTTCTTGGAAAATAATGTGTTCATATATATATATATAAAACGAATATGAACTTTTTCTTTCATTTTTTTTTTTTTTGGTTCACTGTACTGGAGATCGATACTAGTTACATCCATAGAAAACCCATCGGTGTCCAGGTGAGCCGATTATCTTTGGTGTAGAATTGGATCCCACAGAGCAAACATGTTAATATTGGTGGGACTGGACCTAGGTGGGGAGGGGATAATAACAACTCCTCCCTACCACTCGAGCTACATCCACTTGATATATATATTATATATATATATTCCCTCGAAATTTCCATTTTGGTGGGGGGTGAGGGTAACAGGGGGGGGGTGTTTCATGTTTCTGTCGGTATCGATTGCCGAAATTTCTAGACGTTTCCACATTTCGTGCAACTTACGTTTCTAGGTACAATGAAGTCAAATTGACCCTTTGGGGCTTGGATTAACAGATAGTTAAATAGACGTAAATTGGCATGTGACATGATGGTGTTTTGGGGAAGTTTCTTGTGTTCTCAACAATTCTCTTTATCTCTACTTAATTTTCATCCTCAACAAATCTCTATGTCTACTTAACTCTCATCCAAATACAGGGAAAATCATGTAATTAGAATTGTTTTTGGGCAAGTCAAATTGGTGGAGTATGGATTAACCTATAGTTCACTAGACCTACTTTCGCAGGTGACATGCTGGTGTCATAAGGACGTCGATGTCACAGGGTTCGTTGGACCTAAACTTTGAGGTTCAGAATTAGATGAACTTCAAAAAAATTATTAGGGTTCGTTTAAGTTTGAGCAGGTTCAACTTATCTTAGTTTATCTTTGCGTTCATGTTTGGTAAAAATGAATGTGAGATAGATGGGTGTAAGGATTGGGGGCAAATGACCTCCATCTCTTGTGACAACGATGACACTGCCGATTGGGTGCATTTCATTGCAAAAAATTGATACACCAACACACATATAAATATGGGCATTTGTGCAAACAACGATGATTAGCCACATCTAATCCTTCAACTTAAGACTTTCTATGACATGTGGCTTTGAAAATTCTTAAAGAGAGTCTAGATGGATGAAATATGCGAGAGTTAAACTCTTGGTTTGGTAGACTACTAGGCATGGAAAGGTTAAAATGGTGCGTTAAAGGTCCAAAATTGTTGATTTTCTAGTGCAATCAAGACTAGTACAAATTTTCAAATTGATAACTACTTCCAATGATAACAATTAGTCTTCTTACAATATTCCAATCATTATGCAATTATACATGAAAAATTTCAACCATTCACTTTCTTCAATAGAACAATAGAGATCACAGTGAAACAAGG